>JANAVB010017399.1:1218648-1248648 GCA_029216955.1 Iris pallida
TATATATATATATATACGAGAGAAAGGAAAGGATTGAAAGAAACCCTAACCATATGACCACCAGATCCATGGGCGGCCACCCCAACAACCGCGAGCAGCCTGGGTCGCCGGAGGCCAGGGAGCCGGTGAACAGCCGCGCATCAACATGCGTAGAAGCAATGTTGGCGTCGAAGTTTTTGACGAAATTTCGGCCAACGCGCTCGACCATTTCTTACCAGTTTTGCAGAATACCCAACTATACAATATCGAATCCTTCAATAGTTTTTAATTTAGTAACTAGATTGTCCAAAAAATCGATGCGAACATGGGTCAAAAATTGTTCTCTGACAGTTCATAGAACTGTCCTAACTCCCTGTTTTGGAAGCTAGTTAATCACCAATCCATCAATTAATTTAGAAATCCACCTGAATAGGGTTGAAGATGACCTATACAGCTTCGAAACCGTTTTTGTAGTTTTTGTTTCTTCTCTTTTACATCGAGAAATTTGTTTTCAAAATTAACGAAAAAACTAAAAAATATGTTTTAAAAAAGTTTAGAATTTTCCCGAGCGGGGTCCGTCCCGACAAACCGGGCGACTTAGTCAAAACCTGAGGATCGAAAGGTGCGTACGGGTTGGGACTTGTGTGGTTTTTGACGAAACTCGAATTGGTTGGGTGTACGCGACGAATTAGATGGTATCCGTCAAAAATTATCGTATTGACCTTTTTGCAAATTAGCCAATTATTCGTACACGTTTGCATCTCTGTGACAAACTTATGCCACTGGACTCGTGTCATTTTATGGTCCTATGAGCCAAGTTTGGTCCGATTCTGAGAAGGTCGACCGAATGCTATTTTGGCAGCCCCGCGACCCGATCAAACAGACGAATTTGTGTGCACGTACCCGGAATCCAATTTTGGACATACCATGGTTTCTTATTGTCAAAACAGGTCCGTAGACATATGTTGGATGAATTTAGAGACCGTAGGTGCTGGCACATTTTTTGGTGCAAAGCAAGTCCAATGGCGGACACCATTTGACCCAAATTACCGCTTTGCCTATGTGTGAAATTGGACTTATGGGTAGACTAGCCTACTAATTTGATATTTTTACCACTTTGGTATGTCTGTTTCTGCCTCCGGAGACTGTTGTGAAATTTTGACTTTTGTGGCTCGTGAGACTAGATAGTGTTGGTTCTACGTGATACCACCAGACAAGTATACCTTTCCAGCTAGTACATATGCATGTAACTTACTTCTTTATTGTCCTTTTTCTCATATTATATACCATTATTGTAATTTCTTGGTGTCTTTTACTTACCTTACTTTCAGTTTTACTTTATCTTGTAATAGCGTACATGCATGTTCTAGATTTAATAATATTTATTTATATTATATGCTTCATGTTCACTCGTGTTCTGTGATAGAGTTGTCTAGTCCTACACCACTAATTCTCCTAACTTGACTTGATATAACTTAACTTGAGTAGGACTTGACTTTGACATTTATAGATTATGAGTGCTTACCTGAACGATCTATAGGATTATTTTACTATGAATGCTTACAATCTCGGTTGTGAGTGCTTTCCTGACTACGATTGAGATACTATAGATTTGGAGTGCTTGCCTTAACTACAGTCTATAGATTTGGCCAGTTAGCCACTTCTAATATGGCATGCCAGTGTCTTAGGTTCCTTGTATCTTAGATCTTGGTGTCTTAGTCCATTGTGCCTCAGTTGACTTTCCCTTGATTATTTTATTTCTCTGCATATGTTGTATGTACATTTTGGCATGTTTATATGTATCTTGCTAGTCCCTGAGGACCTGGTGATCTCTCCAGGTATTAGTGAAGTTATCAAGGTAGAATACTTTAGAGGATTGATGATTGTTTCTCCGAAATTTTAGGTATATATTAAGTTAATACCTTTTCATATTCTTCCATTTTATATTTTATTTTACTTTGACCGTGCTACTGTATAACCTAGGTTTGCAAGTTATTTCTTTTTCAGAAGATGGTTCAAGATATTTGTAATAGAGTCGCTCCACTTTATTGTATATTGTCTTTCTGTTACGTGTAGAAACCGGTATTTTAATACTGGCCAACATTAGTATACTTGGTTTATACAAGGATTATTTTCAGGGATTGAGATATAGATAGTTGTTATAACCTTGTAGTTTATTTAGATATAGCTTATACATATTCGAGTCGGGAGGACTTCACTCGATGCGTAGCTGGCATGTATATGCCTCTAGTCCTATATTTTTGGGACTCGGGTGTTACCCTCCTCTCTTCTTTGCCCCCACCGAGAGAGTGAAGGGAGGAGAGAGTGGGGAGGGATGAAATCGTCATTTAGTCATATTTTAACTTCCGTTATGTAAAATGTTATTCCTCCAAAACGGAGTATATCTGTATGTCTTAGAATGATTAGGTACCAAAGGTACAATTGGAAGAAGTTTACCTTCATTTGTGATTGAAGTGCGGAGTTCTTCTATCATTTGTTGAGGCACGATTATGAAGATTCCAAAATATCCTTCACTATAAGAAAAAATGCTTTTCTGACGGTTTTTTCCATCAAGAAATGTTATTTTGACGGTTACGGATCTCCAAGTAGGACAGAGTCAAGAAAAGTCTCCCCTTTCTTGACGGTCACTGACAGGACTTTCTTGACGGTTTTTGACCGTCATATGAAATATTTTCTTGAATATTTTAGCCGTCAAGATAGCAGTTTGGATAAACCGTCAATGTAGGTGAAACCTTTTCAAGACTCCGGCCTAAATGACGACTATTAGCCGTCAGAATACCATTTTTTAGGGGCAAAAACCCGTCAGAAAAGCATTTATTCACAGTCAGAAACCGTCAAGTAAAGTCCTTATGCAGCATGATTGAATTAAATGTTGACGTTTGACAACGTTTAGAGAAGTTAGCCAAATTATACCGTCAAGAGAAGTTTGCCAAAATTCTGTCAAGAATTATATATATTAATCGAACACACATAATATCAATCCAAAAGATATACGTACATTAAATTACTATAAAATTCAATTTTTATATTAACAAACTGTATGTTCATACACCAAAAATTTTCAACAGTCCAACCACAAACATCCAACACTTGTCCAACCACAAAAACATATCGAACAACTATATGTAGTTTTCATACATCTAAACATCCAAAATGTGATATATACAAATAAAACCAAAATAAGTAGCTAGCAAACTCGACTGGAGCACTCCGTACCATATTTACAGTATGCACCTACTTTTCTATAGTTCGTGAGAGAACAAAAGCACAAATTACCAATTATGTTATGAGCATGTTGACCAACAAGTAAACAAAAGAATAATATACTGGAGAAAATAAGGAGTATATATCACCTGTTAGATATTATTTTCATGATATTAATTACTATTCAGCATGTTACTTTCTCATGTACTTCAGCTGAAAACGGAAGTCTAACCATAACAAGGCCCTAGTGGCATAAAGAAAATTGAACCTCAAATTTTGTCTCAAAACGTGGAGGTTGTCAAACTACTTGCAAGCATTCTCCTGGGAACTACAGCTGAAACAGAAGTATAACCATAATAAGACACTAGTGGCATAAAGAAAATTGAAAGACATAACTTACACACCTAGAGATTTGAAACTTCGACCAAATGCCGTCTTTCGAAGAAAGAAATGCGATTGAAATCGTATACACCATACAAATGAGTATACAGTCACTTTCCCATCTAAGCTGGATTAAGAACTGTACACCAATGGAGTCATGAACAAGGCAATTATGTAATGGAATCCAAAACATGGCAATTACTGGATATAATTTTTGTCCATGGTCTACGTGGTAGACCACTTAAATCATGGCGCAAGCAGATGATAAGTCTTCAACAACGAGTAAAGCTGGTCTGGTAGAGACTATAGACCAGGAGGCTGGGAAAGAGGGTACATGTTGGCCAAGGGAATGGCTTTCCTCTGATTTTCAAATGCTCGACTGTTTACTGTAAAATACAAGGTTTGTGCTGTCACTTTTTGTTAGTGCCGAGGCAATTTTCGATGGAAAATTCTGAAACTGAAACAATTGTACACACAATGTTTCAAATGCAGCACCTTAAAGAAGATGTGCAACAGAGATCCTGGAGGATTCTGAATTACGAGGATCTAAAAAGATTCTACGTAATACACAAAAATCTAAAGAGACTTTGTGCAAGCAACTATCGGCAGTAGAGCTTCTAAAAAGAAGTTACTGTAAAAGGCAACAGCAGCGATGACAGGCGAGAATGAGATGCTGGGGTGAATGAACCACCGTTGCTCAAAGCTTTATTCGCCCCACACGAGCACGAACAGCTTCCAGGAACCAGCAAGTTCACGAAAAACTTCTGGAACGCTCGTAAGTCAATATTTGAGACTTGAACGGGCTTCCTGGACTTAACAGACTCCCTTAACTCTCTTCTTGGTGCATCTTTCAAAGGAGACCAAGGGGCTCTATTTATAGAGTGGAGTTGAGACTTCACCTCTTCTCCTATCCGATGTGGGACTAAAATACCAATACTAAAAATAGAGTTTGATATTTTAGATCATCCCATAATCAGCATAGAAGTGTGCCAGTCCACGCCTACCCCCCGAACACTCCCGTGCATGCACGAGACATCCTGGAGTCCGTCTCCGAGTCCGAGTCCGCACAACAAAAATTAACTTGCATCCTTGTTGGATTTAATCCTTTTTTCTTCTAGGAAAATACTTCCATATGGCACAATCTTGTGCCCCACTACACCTCATGTGCACACCTCAATACAAGCAATACATTATATTGAGATACTCACCATTTGGTGTAGCCGATGTAGGACTATCTTTTCTAGTCCAAAGGCAAAAACACCAACAATCCCCCACATATCTCAATATATGGGTTGAGCGTTCCCCACAGTTACTGCCCATCATGTATTAGGAGAGATATCGCTACGACTTGAATCTTTTCGCATAGGTTAAATAACAGCATGATACAAGAATAGACTAAGCCTTGAATTCTGCACCATAACTGCAATTCTTCCTACTCACATAATGACATCAACTGTGCTTCTGGCTGCACATTGAAGGCCCTGTGCCAGCCTGGTTTCAGTGTATAATTTTTGGGCGTCTACAAGTTTACCCTCAAGAGACGGCCTGATATCTCTGTCCATACATTATAGGTGAGTTCTTTATAAAGAGTCATGGCATGAAGCATTGCGCTTCTTTGTGATGCTACGCCGCTATGACATGGCTTAAAGCCGAGGCTTTACCCCACCTGGTTAACTCATCGTAGTGTCATACTACTGTAGCATGAGGTCACAGGCCTCTTTGTAGTGCCAAACTACCCAGCATGAAGCCTTGCACTTCCGTGCGGTGTTACACCGCTATGACATGGCTCGCAAAGCCGAGGCTTTACCCTACCTGGTACCTCTTCGTGGTGTCATGCCACTGTAACATGAGGACATCATCCTCTTTGTAGTCCTATCTACTTCTCTTTATTACGATTATCATACAGCATTAGGCTACCTGCCTATTTGCGGTGCTACTCCGCTGTGACTTGGCTTGCAAAGCCGAGGCATTACCCCTACCTGGGAACCTCATGGTGGAGTCACCCCACTGTAGCATAGAGTTACACTCCTGTAGTGCTGTGCTACCGTGCTTCCTGTAAAGCACTCCAGGCATTCACTCTGCCTAAGAACTCATTAAGGCATTTAAGCCAACCTTCCCACAGAAACCGTTTCCGCAGAAAACAATAGTAGACAACAGTGGTTATAGGTCCGTAACCTCTCCATGTCCAATAGAACATGTACCTACCGTTCCTGATATTCTTCCGATTAGTGGTCCTCCCTTGAACCAAAAGCTAGATGCCTAGTAGATAAATCTTTGAACTAATAGCATAAAACTTTATGGTAGGAATACAATAATACAATATCAGAATGCCTTCAAGCCCATTTTACAAGTTGTGTCATCGACCAGCTGGCGCTTGAGGCCCTTGGTGAATGGATCCGCCAGGTTCTCCTGACTCCGAACATCAATCACTGTAATAACACCTCTCTTAATAAGATCGTGTACTGCTCTGTGCTTCAACCGCACCGTTCTCTTCTTCCCGTTGAAGAGTTCATTTGATGCCACTGCTGCTGCCGCCTGGTTGTCACAGTATATCGGTATTGTCGGTATCTGAGCCCCAACCACCGGAAGATCATACATGAGCTCCCGAAGCCACTCTGCTTCATCTGCAGCAGCATCCAAGGCAAAGAATTCAGATTCCATGGAGGAGCGAGATAACATAGTCTGCTTCTTCGACTTCCACGATATAGCATCTCCATCCATGGCGAATACGAATCCACCTGTGGAATACTCGCTCTCCATATATGAACACCAGCTAGCATCACTGAAGCCTTCCACTACTGACGGATCTCCACTGTAGAAAAGTGCATATGTCTGAGTTTTCTTGAGATATCTCATAACACGCTTCACAGCTTTCCAGTGCTCAACGCCTGGATTGCTAGTGAACCGACTCAGCATTCCCACTGCAAAAAGCTATGTCAGGCCTTGTGGCAGTAGTAGCGTACATCAAGCTTCCGATGACGCTAGCGTACTCCAACTGCCTGACGCTTTCCCTCGGATTTGGCTCCAGCTTCTGATCACTCCGGTACGGTGTATCAATAAAAGGAAAATCTTGATACCCGTAGCGAGTGAGCATCTTCTCAATATAATGAGATTGTGACAGCGCTATTCCAGTGCATGTCCGGATGATCTTGAGCCCCAAGATTACGTCGGCATCCCCCAAGTCCTTCATACTGAACTTGGTCGAGAGAAATTTCTTTGTCTCTGTGATGCAGCTTAAATCTGTACCTAGGATTAGCATGTCGTCCACGTAAAGACATACGATTACTCCTCTTCCGTCAGCAAACTTCGTATAGACACACTTGTCTGTTTCACTGACCCTGTATCCATTTGACCTTATCACCTTGTCAAACTTCTCATGCCACATTTTGGGAGCTTGTTTCAAACCATACAGAGACTTCATCAACTTGCAGACTTTGTCTTCCAGACCTCTGACGACAAAATCTTCTGTTTGTTGCATGTAGATCTCTTCGTCAACTCGCCATTAAGGAATGCCATTTTCACATCCATCTGATGTATCATCAGCTTGTGTATTGCTGCTAGAGTAATTAACAATCTGATGGTTGTCATCCGAGCTACTAGAGCATAAGTGTCAAAGTAGTCGATCCCCTGCTTCTGAGCAAACCCCTTGGCCACTAGCCTGGCCTTGAACTTGTCAATGGTTCCATCTTCTTTCATCTTCTTCTTGAAGATCCATTTGCATCCGATGGGTCTTGCTCCTTCTGGCAGGTCAACCAGTACCCATGTGTTGTTGGAGGTGATTGAGTCAATCTCGTTGTCTATCGCCTCCTTTCAGAATACAGAATCTCTGGTCTTCATCGCCTCATCATAGGTAAGCGGATCTACTTCCACATGATAGGTGACGAAGTTATCTCCGAAGTCTTTCGGCCTCCTCGTTCGCTTAGTTGACGGCTCAGCGAGTTCTGGTTCAGCTGGTGTCTCCTTGACGACAGCTTCATCTTGGACTACTGGTTCATTAAAGACTTCTGTCTGCTTTGTACCCTCATTATTCTCCGGAAGATCCGCGAGAACAATATTCTTGTGTTTTGCAAACTTGTCTTCAAAGTATTCAGCATCGCGAGATTCCATGATATGGTTTGACTCGATATCAAGGAATCTCCGAGCATCACTCTTCTTGGCATACCCCAAGAAGATCGCCTTCGTAGTCCTTGTCCCCAGCTTCTGAATCTTCAGATCCGGAAGCTTCACATAAGCCAGACACCCCCACACTCGAATGACATTCAAGTTAGGTCTGACTTTGAACCAGAGTTCATTAGGAGTTATGTCGGAAGTTGCATATGGCACTCTGTTCAGAATGAACGTTGCCGTTAGTGCAGCTTCTTCCCAGTAGCACTTTGGAAGACCCGCAGTCAACAGTATGGAGTTCATCATCTCTGTCAACGTTCTGTTCTTCCTTTCTGCTACTCCGTTGGATTGAGGAGAGTACGGCAGAATGATAAGAATTCATGAGACCGATACTCCCTGCCTCGATCACTCCTTAACCTCTTGAGTTGTTGTCCAGTTTGTCGCTCAGCCTCGGCCCTGAACTCCTTGAACTTCTCGAATGCTTCATCTTTAGACTTGAGCAAGTAGACGAAAGCATACTTTGAGAAGTCAACGATGAAAGTAATGAAATACTTCATCCCGGCCTTTGTAGAGAATTGTTTGAAGTCACAGATATCTGAGTGAACCATCTCCAAAAGATTTGTGCTTCGATGGACCCTGTGAAAGGGTTTCCTTGTGATCTTCGTCAGAGCACATACTTCGCATTTCTCTACCTTACCCCCACACTTGGAGATAAGTCCTAAACTAGACATTCTGTTAATCCTTTTACAATGAACATGTCCTAGCCTATTATGCCACAACTCAAGAGAATAATCAGAAAAAGTGATTGCATTTATATTATCATGCTGGGTTACAACAAGCTGAATCTTGTACATTCCTTCAGTTTGGAAAGCTTTCCCAAAGAATGTACCCTTCTTGGACATCACCAACTGGCCAGCATTGATGTCCATCCTCAAGCCTGCGTTGCAGAGCAGACTTCCAGAGATCAGGTTCTTAGCAATTACTGGAACATGCTTCACACCTTGAAGCGTCAGAGTGTTCTCCGATGTGAGTTTCAGCTCCACCGTCCTGATCTCCAGTACTTCAGCTTGTGCCTGGTTTGCCATTATGACCTTCTCTGAAGTTGGCTCATAAGAGACGAACTAGTCTTTGTCTGAACAGACATGGCAGGTCACACCAGTGTCTATCCACCAGTCCAAGTCAGCCCCCACAGTTGCAACCTGTGCTATCATGGCAACTAGATTAGTAATCATAGAAACCTTACTAGGCTCACCTTATTCTTTGGGCTTGGACTTGCATTCGGATTTGTAGTGGCCCTTCTTGCCATAATTGAAGCAAGTCACATGGGACTTGGACTTCTGCTGCTTGAAAGCAGGACCCTTCACTTTCAGATTCGTGAAGTCCTTCTTTCTGCGATGAGAAGCAGCCTGCTTCCCCTGGTACTCTCTGGTTTGGACCAGATTTGCCTTCGCCAGTTGTTTGGACAGAGTATCCATCTTCTGTTGAGAGCGCATCTCGTCCTCAACATGGATCTCTTGCAAGAAATCTTCCAAGCTAATTTCCATCTTCTTTCGATGCATCCTTGCATAGAAGTTGTTCTATTCTGTAGGAAGTTTTGCGACGATCCCTCCAACGACAAACTTGTCGACGAGGGACATGTTCTCGTCTTCTAGTTTCTGACGCAACTTCAGAAACTCCTTCACTTGGGGCAGCATCGCCTTCTCGTCTTCGAAGGTCCACTTGTGGTATTTTTCTACCATGAAGATCTTGGACCGGTTCTCGTCATCTTCATAGAGCTTTCCCAAGGAGTCCCATATCTCTTTGGCAGATGTCTTCTTGGAGTAGGACTCTGCCAGAGAGTCTTCCATGGAATTGAGTATCAGTAGTTCGCATATACTGTTTTCTCTCTTCCACTTCGCTTGCTTGTTCGTAGCAGCGGCCACAGCCGCAGCAGATCCAGTGGTTGGAACGATCGGTTCTTCTTCTGACAGCACGTGATCAACATTCACGAGTTGAAGATTTAAAGTGACCTTTCGTCTCCATATTTGGAAGTGTTCGCCATCGAATTTCTCCAACTTGTTAAAGCCGGTATCGATGAGCGAAGCACGAGAATTATCCATCTTCTCAATAAAGCTTTGAGATTGTTAGTGCCGAGGCACAATTTTCGATGGAAAATTCTGAAACTGAAACAATTATACACACAACGTTTCAAATGCAGCACCTTAAAAAAGATGTGCAACAGAGATCCTGGAGGATTCTGAATTACGAGGATCTAAAAAGATTCTACATAATACACAAAAGTCTAAAGAGACTTTGTGCAAGCAACTATCGGCAGTAGAGCTTCTAAAAAGAAGTTACTGTAAAAGGCAACAGCAGCGATGATAGGCGAGAATGAGATGCTGGGGTGAATGAACCACCGTTGCTCAAAGCTTTATTCGCCCCACACGAGCACGAACAGCTTCCAGGAACCAGCAAGTTCACGAAGAACTTCTGGAACGCTCGTAAGTCAATATTTGAGACTTGAACGGGCCTCCTGGACTTAACAGACTCCCTTAACTCTCTTCTTGGTGCATCTTTCAAAGGAGGCCAAGGGGCTCTATTTATAGAGTGGAGTTGAGACTTCACCTCTTCTCCTATCCGATGTGGGACTAAAATACCAATACTCAAAAATAGAGTTTGATATTTTAGATCATCCCATAATCAGCATAGAAGTGTGCCAGTCCACGCCTACCCCCCGAACACTCCCGTGCATGCACGAGACATCCTGGAGTCCGTGTCCGAGTCCGAGTCCGCACAACAAAAATTAACTTGCATCCTTGTTGGATTTAATCATTTTTCCTTCTAGGAAAATACTTCCACATGGCACAAACTTGTGCCCCACTACACCTCATGTGCACACCTCAACACAAGCAATGCATTATATTGAGATACTCACCATTTGGTGTAGCCGATGTGGGACTATCTTTTATAGTCCAAAGGCAAAAACACCAACACTTTTTTAGGGAAATAGTTACATCGGATTGGAATATTTTCTTCTGACCTCCATAGAAGCTTTAGCAGCTTTAGTTTTGCATGGTCTTCTCCAGGCTGAACCTCTGATGAACATTTTCCATCTTGTTGAATAATGCAGACAAATCTAACTCAATGGTCTGGAGTTAGCTTGCCCCTTCAGGTTTGTACATTATCTGGTAGTTCTTACCTATGAGCATTTTCTGTGACTGATCATGTGATTATTTTATAAACCTTGTAGTATTATGCTTTCAAACTTAATAATTTAGCTATCGTAGTATTGAAATGCTTGTGTTGCTTCTTGTAAATGTGAAAGATAATAATTTGTGCTAATATCTTACCTCGATGATTTCAAACGACGCAGGTCAGAATTTTAGTGTCAAGTTGATGGTTTTCAAATGCTGCTATAATTTCTTGTTTTGAGTAGTTTGGGATCCTTATTTTTTACGCTTAAGTGAAGGTTTAGAAAACGACACATGGTTATATAGTTCTTAAAGATTCAGATATAAAGTAATACATAAATACATTCCTTTCATGCCATGAATTTGTTGGAAGTTGTACAGGTACAAGTTCAATTGTACATATAAAGAAGGGTCGTAGTGGCCCATGCAAGTTCACACAATGCAGATGGAGATAACCATATACCCATGATGTTTTCTGTTCATATTGTTATACCACGTGTCTTTAAGCAACACTGGTTAGCTTAAATATGTAAATGCATATAGCCATCAAGGTTAAAAACCACGATAATGGTGATGTTCTGGATTTATGGATCTGAAATAATTTTTTAAACAATTTTATTAGGAAGTCCACTGGATTAAGAACTCTACACCAATGGAGTCACTGATACAAAATATGTATGTATAAGTGTATGCATTTACTATCGGTGAACCAAGTGTATGAACCAAGGAAAATATGGTATTAAATCTGTATGTATCAGTGAACCAAGTTAGAAAAAAAATGTATGTATCAGTGAACCAAGTGTATGCATTTACTATATGCCTACTGCCTAGTAAATTCACCAATCTGATACTTTATATCGTATTTAAATGGTCCAGCACACAAATTAAATGCATATATTTACTGTGTATGAAGTCTAAAATTACCTGTCATGATTTATTAGCTATGGAACTGCAAAACATGTTCAATCCACTCTGTACGAACTTCATTAATTTTTTCGAAATTGTATTCTCCCTTTTGATTGTACTGTTTGTAAATAGGAAGAAAAAATGAAACGATTTGTACTGTCATGGTATTATATTCTAAATATACATGTCGATTAAGAAAAACATCACCTTTAAATTAAGTAAGCTTCGATCAGATGTGATCTCCTTCATATATCTCATCACGTAGTACCCACATTCGACAGAGCCGGCTTGTTCTGACGCCTAATCATAGAAAATTAAGCAAAGTTTTTACAAAATTTTATTTATTTTTCATTTACATTAACAAGAGAGAAATATAGTGTACCTTAATTTTTATCCAATTCAATTTAAATTTTTGACTTGATTTTTCATTTGAGCATGAAACATCTGAAGTCCACTATGCAAATTAAAGTGGATAATATTAATAGTCATTATTAAAGCATCTAATTAGTACATTAACTGTAGTTGTGACATCCATAAAATATGGTACAAATATTCATACATACCTTGTTACGATGTACTTAAGATCATTATGGATGTAACTCCTCAAAGAGTCCAGATAATATGATCTCATTAGTGATAGGTCAATTACAACCTAAACCTAATGAAAACTGTAACACCATATAGCACCAAAATATATATAAGTTATCGAGTTAGTGAGAACTTGTAGAAGAAAAATAAGTAAGAAATGTATTACCTAGGGTTGTATGGCAAAAAATAAGTCGACTTTGTTTTTGAGATATCAAACTGTTACAAATATTTTGTGCCCTTACATCCTATGTTGTATAAAAGTCTTTAAAACCAGACGAGGAGACTACTCTAGAATTAATGAAGCAAACATCCTCGACAAGATTCAGGTCCTTCAAACTAATATATAACAACCTATATATAGTTTGCAAATTATTTAGATCAACTTATTAATGTAATAACAAAAATTTGAAAAGCAAAGTATTCATATACCTTATGCATATTTGGATGCAATTAACCGATAGGGCACGTATATTAATAAATTTTTTAAATCCTCTTTGACAAGGCATGCAACTATTGGGATACCAGACAATTTGACAGAAAATGGTACCGAAATTGCAGTTTTTTCAATTATCAAGTGTTGTAACAGTTTAGCAAAGTAGTCTATTCCAGGCGGATTTTTGAATGACCTTGTAATTCTAGTGGAAGCCCTTGTAGTAGCTTTAATTTTAGCTGGCGTCTTCCTTTGCTCTTTGAGATATTCCTTGCCCACCTTGGATGCCTAAATTACAACACAATTTCAGAGTAATAATATAATATTTATACAAGTTAAATAACTTGTATAAATATGTCAAGCCTTGGACGACGGGATCGTGCATGCTTTATCAAGCATTCACGCGGGCGACGCCTATGACTTAGGCCACGTTCATAACTTCTTGGCAACTTAGACCAACTCTCCTTCTCCCAAGCCACGGGAACGAAGGATTCGAGTGTCACTTTGAAAGCACGCTGAACACACTTCTAAGACGGCCGTGGGACCTTTTCCAAGTTCTAGCATATATCGACCCGTCGGGATTATTCCCTTAGCTATGTGCGTTCGTAGCTTTTATATTAGCCTACTTGTGCAAGTTGAAAATATGTGATTTACTATGTGAAGGCTAAGATGAGGCAAGTTCACCGAAACTACCCCACCTGAGCGAGGAGTCGCCTCGACCGAGCGAGCCTTCGAGCAGCCGTTGCAAGGCTAAGTCCGAACGCCATTGGCGGTTCGATTCCTCTGATTGACTTTGCAGGACGGGGCACTACATCAGTATTCAGAATATATATGGTCGGTTAATATATACTCAAATGTGACTCACCCTCTCCTATATGGCTAACACAACATACACACTATCTACTTGAACTGTAGGAATTCTATGCTACTAATTCCTTTTATTACTGCACCTCTGACTGATACCCACAGGTATCAGTCCAAAACTACACACTGATTTATTCCCTGCAGTTGGCATTAGCTCCAAACTTGTGTAGATATATCCCATAATTCCTGCTATCCTAAACTGCACAATAGTTTTTTGCACAGACCAAATATGGAGGCTTATCTACTGCTAACCCAAATCTATCCACAACTGCCTGTGTACAGATCTTTGCACAGGGTGAAATCAATATTTAGAACTGGTATCAGAAAAGTAAGAGAGGGTGAAAATCAATATTTAGAACTGGTATCAGAAAAGTTCAAGTAGATAGTGTGTGTGTTCAAGTAGATAGTGTGTGCTATCAGAAAAGTTCAAGTAGATAGTATATAGAACTGGTATCAGAAAAGTTCAAGTTGATAGTGTGTGTTTACTTTAGACAAAAATTCAAAATGGGATGAAATAAACCAGATTCATGATCCTTGGCCTCTAAGATTCTTTGAAAGTATAACTCGTGCATTCATGGTAGGGATTAGAGGAATTGATACAGTTCCAACCTTATCTGGAAAGTTGGAACCGGTATCGGATAAGGCATAGTACAGAGGCCTTGTGAAATTTAAGTTACTTGTCATCTTTCTTTTTTTCTCTCAATCTCATCAAACAACTTTTTTTCTCCTCCTCCCAACCACTCAAAGTTTTGGGAGTATTGAAAAAAGATCTTGGGGTGACATATTTCCCCATGGCCGTAACATGACCAATGTTCTCCGGCTTCTCCATCACATAAACAAAAGTATTTATGTTTTGAGGAGTGAACAATTCCCTAGAACTTTTTTTTTCATTTCATCCTATAAAAAAAAAAGGAATTTATGTTAGCATCTTAATACGAAATTGTGCAAAAAGAATGAAAATGAAATACAGTTTACACTTGCTTACAATCTTATCCACCATTACTTGTGTGACTGGATCATAAACTATCGATGGAGCATCATCTTCATTAGCATCTTCATTATCACCCCCTAGTATATTTTTTTTGTAGAATAGTGCCAACATTCCGCTTTTGCTTCTTTCGAGCTAGCTGCCAAAATAGACAGCGGTCTACTTGCTCCTCAGTATATGTACCATCTTTCTTCTGTTATTTAGAAAAACTCATTATATAAAATGAACATTCTATAAAGTAATGTATTAAAATTCCAAATGAGATATATAAAACTCATTATTAGATCACTTATAATTTCTTCTCTTAAACCGGCATAGTCTTTTCAGCTTAGCTAATGGTTATATACATGCTTCATTCTCCGGCTTTCTTGCTCTTTGCGTCGGGACTGAAATGATAATGTATTTTTTTTATGGTAAGCAGGAATTTTTGAAGTTGCAATGTTAAACATATTTAACACTACGATACCTGAAAGTCGTTAGAAAGACGAGATGTCACAAACTTGGACCATTCATTTTGATTGATAAAATCATAGCTTCGAGGGGAATTTTTAAGAACTGCAAGGTTTGTAGGAACGAAATTGTAAAGTAAAATACTCTAGAGGGGGGTGAATAGAGTAGGCAGCGGAATATTGCTAATTAAACTTTTTAGCAGTTAGATCACAGAAATAATAATAATCATAAAGTAAATAATTGTAATAAAAAGAGTGATCAGAAGGCAAATGTAAACACAGAGATTTATACTGGTTTTCTTCTTATGAGGACTAGTCCAGTCGGAAGAACTCTAGCTTCCAGTTGAATCCACTATTGGAAAATCTCGCAAGTTTTCATACGAAGTCCTTGCAACTTCTATAGACGCGAGCTTTGATACGAAGAACTCGACCAAGTTCAGTTTTGCAGAGTCTTTCTTCAATCAAGCCTCTGTTACAATTTTTTTGAAATCTTCTAGACCGTACCGTACCGGCAAATTGACTAGAGAATTGTAACTGGCTTGGAATTTGAAAATGGAAGTTTTTGAAAACTCTTTGGAAGAAACGTAAGCTTTAGAAGAGAGAATGTGAAAGTGAATTGGTGTGTTAAAATGATCAAAATTCCTCTCTATTTATAGTTTTTCAAAAGACAGAACTATGATAGAATTCGGGAAAAATTCGGACAGAACTCTTTGTAACCAACCACAACTGAAGGGAGACCAAGTTCAAAATCAAAAGTTCACATAACGTTCACCTTGGCCGAACTCTAGCCGAACTCTGTCAGGGTTTGGTCAGGGTTATTTTGTTAAATTTGTTTTTGGCTTTTTAAAAGTCCTTCAGAAGCTTTTTGTAAAAGAGATGTTTTTCAAAAATATATGTCATTTTAAAAGATAGGTCAGTTTTGAAAAACAATTTCGGATAGCCTATTTGCCAGTATGACTTGTTGTACAATGTATTCGAAGACTCAATAAAAATAAAAATTACATTGCGTATGGAAATACAGTCTTGAGTGGCAAACAGAGCTTCGGTCTTGAACTGAGTAGATATCCAATCTTGATCAGTGTCCAAAACGTTTTTAGTAAATATCTGAATTGAGTCGTATATCGAGACAGAGGTTGATCAATTATTAAAATTAGGTTTGACCATGACCAATGGGCCAACAATCTTCCCCATTTTGATAATTGACAAACCTTGACCGATATAATATCTTTGGTCTTTATCAATTCAAAATAGTACTGAAAAATTGTTTATAACCTGTATTCATAAGATGTTAGATCTTATTTCTCCCTTATTGTCACTTAGCAGAATATTTACAAAAGAGAAAGCTCCCCCGCAATAAATGCATAAGTAACAATCAGTGAAGAAACAAAATAAATACATGAAACATTCAACACAGGCATGGAATAAACATCATAGACAAAATAAGATAAACAGATAATATATGTCGCAGGCAGTTTATATGGAAGCATAAATAAATATAATGCTATAATAAAGCTGAATCAAATAAAGTGCTAAGCTAAATAATATGCTAAGCTGAATAATAAAAACATGTCCATCAAAAGTCACAAATCATAAGAATACTGATAATATCTTGGAATGTCGGAGCATTTCCAAGTAAACATAAGACAAAAACATATGTCTCAAAAGTGTAACAACTCAAAAATCATCCTCATCCTCATCGTCATCTGCTGTAGTGCCAGCATGTCCAGATGACCAGCTCCAGAAGTGCCATCTCCAAAGGTGTATAGAGCAACACCAGAAGTACGATACCAATCGTAAGCATTCCCTGGCTGGAACAAAGAGTGGACCGCCTCGTCATCATTGCGGTAACCAGATACAGAAGGGTCTCTAGGAAGAGAGCTAGCAAAATGACCCATCTGTGCAAATCTATGATCGGCAAAGGAGTTGGCAATAGCCTGGAACCGAGTCACGTCACGGAACTCATGTTCCCTGGAAGTGTCAACAAAGGATGTCTGTAGATCTGATAGGTGCTGGTGAATACCCTCAAAGGTCATAGGATAAGACTGAGGAGGACAAGGTACTGTAGGAGCAGGTGCAGTAGGAGCAGGTGCAGGAGGTAGAGGAGCAGTGACAATGCTACGACGAGAAAGCTTGAGAAACATGGGCTCAGGGTCCAGAGCATAAGTGAATAAGTCAATATCAAAACGCTGAAAGATGCGTAAAATAAGCATCGCATAAGAGAGGTTGCGATATCTACCGCGATACCTACCCATCATCTGAATGATAGTCTTAGGGGCAGAAAAAGGAACCCCCTTAAGAATGTGATATAAAGCAGAGAGTTCTAGTGTAGTGACATCATCTTTTGAAGTGGATTTGGGAAGTAGAGTGAAATATATGATGTGATGTAACTCGTAGTTAAACAAGTTTAAGTTATTGGCCTTGAACTTTCCAGGTGCGCACAAAGCTCATTCTTAAAACTTACAAGAGTCGTGTCCTCGGGGAAATCGAAGTCAGTGATGTCATCGAGCGGGGTACCTTCGTTTAGAAGACCAAGGATTTTTGCTAGCAATTCATCATTGAACTCGATATCTATCCTGCCAATACGAGTTCTCGCGGTATAAGTGTCTAATACGAAGTTACAATAAGACAGTCTAATAGCATTAGTAGATATAGGGAATTGTAAAGTAGCAAAATGGTGTAACCCTAATGCCTCAAAGTAGGGACGGTGGTCAGAAAATACAGTCCACTTAATTGGAGATCCGGTACATATCGTACGTATAATAAAATTGGCATACCAAAGCAATGCTTGGTCGGGAGTTTTGAAATAAAACTCATTCGATGCACAGTCATCCGATTGGATCGAAAAAAAGAGGGAATCCGTGTTCGAATAAGAAGACGATGCCTCTTCACTGGCATAGGTCTTCTTCCTCTTGAAAGGATTGATTCCCTTAGGTATTATATCCCAAAAACTAGAAACCTTAAAAATTTGAAAGTGGAGGAGAGAAGGAATTATACCATCTGAGAATTAAGCATGATGGAGAGGACGCAATTCTCTGCACGAATCCAAAATTTGGATGAAAATCTCCACGTATATTGGAAGAAAGGAGGTGGAGAAAAACTAGGGTTTGGGGACTTCGGGCGACTGCTGCTTCTGTTTAATGTGGTTTTGGAAAAGATGAAGAAGATGGGGGCCTCGGGTTTTGACTGAAATATATACACCAGCAACCGAACTCTGGCCGAATTCGGACCGAACTCGAACTCGTGCCGAATTTGCCTAGATTTCTCATGGTATTTTTTTAAAACAATTTTTGTTGGCCACATCTTTTTTATTAACTTATTTTAAATATTTAATTCAAAGTTTAGTAATTTTAAATTTTAAATAATATAATTAATATTATTTTATAAATTAATATTCTTTACTCAGTCTCTGTTTCAGATTAGCTGTAGGAGTACTGTCCCAGCTAACGGAGGTTCACCGAGGAACTCTTAAATACCGCTTCGCTTCGACCATAGTCGTGGTGACTGACAGACTCTTTTTAGGCTTGTCTCGAAAGCAGTTATTGAGTACTGAATAAATTAATTAATATTATTGATATTTAAAATTCCTAATTTTTGACGTAAATAATTGAAACGATCTTCCGCTAGAGGTTTTGTGAGTATGTCAGCAAATTGATTCTGTGTGTCTATGTATACAAGGTCTATATCTCCATTTTGTTGATGATCTCTAAGAAAGTGATGTCGAATCTCGATATGCTTAGTAGGAGAGTGACATACTGGATTCTTAGTCAAATTAATAGAACTAGTGTTATCAAAGAAAATGGGTATGTGTGTGAAATACAATCCATAGTCTTCTAAAGTTTGCTTCATCCATAAAATTTGTGCACAACAACGTCCTGCGACGATATACTCAGCCTCGGTTGTTGATAATGCAACAGAATTTTGCTTTTTGCTAAACCAAGAGACTAGGGCCTTTCCTAGAAAATGACATGTGCCACTGGTACTTTTTCTATCTACTTTGCATCCGGCAAAATCAGCATCAGAATAACCGGTTAGGTCAAATGACGTGGTTTTAGGATACCATAAGCCGACAGAAGCTGTACCTTTAAGGTATCGAAAGAAACGTTTAACTGCGCACAGATGTGATTTCTTAGGATTGGCTTAAAAACATGCACACAAGCAAACACTGAACATAATGTCTGATCGACTAGCAGTTAAATACAGTAAGCTACCGATCATACCTCGATACTTACGTATGTCGACGGGTTTGCCTTGTTTATAAATATCAAGCTTGGTTGAAGTCGCCATTGGAGTGCTATGTGGTTTGGCTGCTTCCAGGTCGAACTTCTTTAATAGATCCTTTGTGTACTTTGCTTGATTTATGAATGTCCCATTGTTGGTTTGTTTTATTTGCAGTCTGAGAAAGAATTTTAACTCTTCTATCATGCTCATCTCAAACTTATTCTGCATACACTTTGAAAATTCTAGACAAAGAATTCTCAGTAGATCCAAAAATAATATGATCTGCATAGACTTGAATCAAAAGAATATTGTTATTCAAAGACTTTATAAACAATGTAGTGTCAACCTTCCCCTTTAAAAAACTATTATCAAGTAGAAAAGAGCTTAGACGATCGTACCAAGCACGAGGGGCTTGTTTTAAACCGTATAAGGCTTTCTTCAACTTGAAAACATAATCAGAATTTTTGAAATCAGTAAAACCTGGAGGTTGAGCTACATAAACTTCTTCTTTTATAAAACTATTCAAAAATGCGCTTTTGACATCCATTTGAAATAACTTAAAATTATGAAAACATGCAAATACACATAACATGCGAATGGATTATAATCTCGCAACTGGGGCATAAGTCTCATCATAGTCGATACCTTCTTCTTTATTCACTACTAAAATAAGGCAAATTAGCGACGTCATTATACGTCGCTAATAATGGAAAATACGTCGCTAATCTTAATTAGCGACGACTTTAGCGATGGAAAATGAAGGTCGCTTTTAATCTAGTCGCAGATAGCACATTCGTTGCCCTACGTCGCTGTTTGCGATGTGACCGCCGTGTCGCTAGGTCGTCGTAAATTTAGCGACGGCGAGCGACGAAAACATGACGTCGCAAAATTAGCGATATAGTGCGACTACTTAGCGACGTTTAGTTCTATTTACGTGATGACGTGGCATGCCTGCCACGTCAGCAAGGTGGCGACGTACAACGACGTAATGCCGCTATTTAGCGACGTATAGCGACGTCCTGTATCCGTCGCTAAACGTCGCTATCCGTCGCAGAATACTGAAAAAAATTAAAAAAATATAATATGTATTTTTGTTATGCTGTGTATTTGTGTTTACAGTGTGTGTGAAGTGCAGTGTTCAAACCATCGACAGTTTTGCTTACTGTTCTATGTTTTATCTTGGATAGAAAGAGCAACAGTTCAGGGTGCACTTCTCAGAGCTTCCTCTTCACGTCCTTCACATTCTCGGAATCCTATACGACGTCCCGAGAGAGTGAAGGATGTGAAAATGAAGCTCTCAGAAGTACACCCTGAACAGTTGCTCTTTCTGTCCAAGATAAAACATACAACAGTAATCGAAACTATCGATGGTTTTGAACACTGCATTTCACATACACTGTAAACACAGACACACATCATTACCAAAATACACATTATATTTTTTAAAATTTGGGCAGCACCTCCTTTGTATATCAGATCATCGCTTATAACCTAGCGTAGGTATATTTGTCATCCCCGTCGCAGATATCATCATAATTAACAGTCTCCCATCATAACAGTCTACAACTAAAAGATGAATAACAGTCTCCCATCATAACAGTCTACAACTAAATATCATACATGTACTCAATAAAAATACCAACAAATTAAATATCACAAACATACATGTCCAACAAACATACATGTCCAACAGAGTCAAATAATAATGAAAATCAGTGTACAGAACGGTCAATGGGCCCATAGGGCCAATAAATATAAAGATGATAAAAAAAATCTACTGGATCACTGAGGACCCCTGCCGCGCATCTGGGATAGCATGTACTCATACTGCTCCTATATGAGCTGTACCGTAGGGGCCGTAGGAGGCAGTGCAATGTCTGGAGTCGGCGCCGTCGATGGACCGGGAGGACGTATCTGCCCCAGCTCTCGCAGTCGCTCACCATGCACAGCAAGGGTACTCACCATCCTATGAGTACTCTCCTCAATCGATGCCGATACCTGAGTGAGTGAGGCAGACATGGTCCTCTGCGACCCCTCCAACTCGACCTGTCTACGCTCTGTGCGCTGTGTAGACTCGGTGAGCGTGTGCAAGCTGGCAGCTGTATCCTGCTGTAGACTCATCCGCTCCTGTATACTGCGCTCGACCGCATCAAATCGTCCGATGATCATCGGAGGGTCGGATCGTCGCTCTGCGGTAAGGTGATCAGAAATCTGCTGCTGTAACTCGCGACGCAGCTCGTCGATCTGACGACGAATATCCTGAGCTCATGATGACGCCTGCGAAGCCGGAGACTGCACACTGACAGAGGGGGGCCCGGGATGACTCTATAGCCAAAAACGCATCGTAGGATCCCGTACCGTAGTACGTAACCTTCTGAAGACCACCAACGGCGGTCATCCAGAGGTCGTCCGACGATGGAGCTGTAGGCGGCTGGGAGGAAGTACCATCCCCTCCCTCTGCTGGCGCACTAGCAGCAGTAGCCGCCTCCTCTTGTAGCTGAACAAACTCGGCCTAGAAAAATGATTGCTAACGTGTAAGTATTTGCTAAAGTCTATATTGATATCTATTTTCCTATTTTCTAAATTATAGTAAATTAATATAAAGAATAGAACGTATATATGCCCGCGTCGCCCTCTCGTCAATGAACTCCCCAGCCCTCCGATGGGTGACCAGAAAGACGGTCACTATGTTCGGGTCCTCACCCTTTTTTACCTGTTAAAATATATTATCTATTATTAGTATTAAACATTCTATCCATCTATATATAAAATGATGTCCGTCATAGGAAACGTACCAGACGACAAAAATGTTCCATCATCGGAATGGAGCCACCACACCACTTACTAGCGCTCGACCGCGCCACCTTGGCCTTGTCAGACCGCTTCTGGTACCTGGCCTCGGCGAATCTAGCCTTCTTCGCAGTCCACTGCTCTGGCGTGATCCAACCATGGATCGACTTTCCGGAGCGATCACGAGACTTCTTGTCGTGGATCGCATTACGGATGAGCTTCTCTACTTCATCATCGTCGCAGTTGAGTAATACATACACCTGAGTAGCCCTTAGCTCATCATTGTTCAGATATCTCTTCTTCATTTTACCCGATGGCTTTCCTGGGGTATTGAATACCTTCAGTATTGTATCATTACATTCATGATCTCCGTTGTCATTTCTGGAAGCTCTCGTTCTATTAGTTGCAACATGACGCTTGAAATACATCAAACAAAAGTTTGTGATCTTCTCGAAAACATAGGCTTCACAAATAGAACCCTCGACCTGTGCCTTATTTTTCACCTTTCTTTTTAGGTGATTCAAATGTCGCTCGAACGGGTACATCCATCAATATTCGACGGGTCCACCAACACGTGCCTCATAGGATAGATGAATCGGCAAATGCTCCCTAGAGTAGAAGAATCCAGGAGAAAATACCCTCTCTATCTTGCACAGTGTTACCGTAATGTCCTTCTCTTGCTTTTCTAGATGATCAACGAGCAATTTTTTAGAACAAAGATCCTTGAAGAATATGCTAAGCTCCGTCAATGGATCCCAAACTGCCTGCGGTAAGAATTTTTGAAATGCAATTGGAATTAATCTCTCCATGAATATGTGACAATCGTGGCTCTTCATACCCGTCAATTTATTTTCCTTCGGATCGACACATCTTCTCAGATTTGACACATATCCGTCTGGAAATTTTAGGCCCTAGATCTACCAACAAAGTATCACTTTATCCTCCTTGTCCAGTGAGAAAATTGACTTCGGCAGGAACTATTTTCCATTCTCCTCTATCAAATACAACGCAGGGCGTTTGCATATTTCTTCTAAGTCCAACCTGGCCTTGGGATTGTCTTTCATTTTTTCCTTTACGTCCATCACAGTATTAATTATGTTATCAAACACATTCTTCTCAATATGCATGACATCAAGATTATGTCTGATCAGATTGGTACTCCAATATGGTAGATCCCAGAATTTGCTCCTCTTTGTCCAGTTATGATCTCTACCAAATCCATTGCACTTGTACCCAGATATAGGATCTTCGATAGCACTTGGAAAATCTCTAACCTCCTCCCATATCGTGGCTCCGCACCACCTTGGCGGTGGATCACCCTTCTCTACAATGCCGGCACGTAATGCATTCCTGTTCCTTCTGAACGGATGATCTTTTGACAGAAATTGCCGATGACAATCAAAGAAGTACGGTTTTCCTCTGTGTTTCAAGCGAAAAGCCTTAGTACGGTCCATACAATACGGACATGAGAGACGGCCATGAGTGCTCCATCCAGTTAATATTCTATAGGCCGGAAAGTCGTTGATGGTCCACATAAGGGTAGCCTTCATCTAAAAATTCTGCTTTCTGGAAACATCGTACGTGTTAGCGCCTACTTCCCATAACTGATTCAACTCATCTATCAAAGGCTGTACGTACACATCAATGTTCCTCTTAGGATTGTTCGGACCAGGAATTATAACGATTAGAAACACGTACCGAGTCTTCATGCACATCCAAGGTGGTAGGTTATACGGAGTGACAATCACAGGCCAGCACGAATACTGGGATCCCGAGAGACCGAAAGGAGTAAAACCGTCAGAAGATAGCCCCAGCCTGACATTACGCGGATCTGAAGCAAAATCAGGATACACTCGATCAAAGTGCTTCCACGCTTCTCCATCGGATGGGTGATCCAATACTCCTTCAATCTGTTCTCGCATGTGCCAACTCATATTTTTGGCCTTCTCTTTCACCATAAATAATATTTGCAACCGCGGCATTAAAGGCAAGTAGTACATTGAATCGGTCGATCTTCTTGCACCGGTAGACCTTCTTGTACTAGTGGTCTTATAGCGATCTGTACCATAAAATCTGTACACATCTGCGTCCTTGTCGTCTTTGTAGTACAGCATGCACCCATTGCAACAAGAATCGATTTTCTCGTATCCCATCCAGAGCGATCTCACCATCCTCTTAGACCGATAAAAGTCTTTAGGTAACTTAGCACCCGCCGGCAAGATCTCTATAATCAACTCCAACACTCGGTTGTAGCATTCTTGCGACATGTTAAAATCTGACTTAATGCTCAACAGTCTTGTAACCACCTCCAACGGTGAATGATCCTCACAACCAGGATACAATGGAGTCCTTGCATTTTCCAGCAACTCCATGAACTTTACAGCATCGACATTCGGTGCCTCCTCAGCTGCATCATGAAAGAAACTAGGCCCCGCAGCGTCGAAAACCATATTCACGCACCCGTCGTCGTATGCATGATTATCTGAAACAAAATTAGGTCCCGCATGCATATACGGCTCAACATAAGGCTCCGGCTCTGATGCTAAAGACACAAGTTTTCCGTGTGCGGTCCACTGATAGAAATTAGGCGTGAAACCCCTCGAGTACAAATGATATGTCACTTCCACTTCTGGATAATATTTCACATTATGACATTTCACACACGGACACTTAATTTTGGTGCCGTCCATGTACTGAGGGAACGCCTTAGCAAACT
The DNA here is from genome assembly GCA_029216955.1 of Iris pallida. Classification (NCBI taxonomy): domain Eukaryota; kingdom Viridiplantae; phylum Streptophyta; class Magnoliopsida; order Asparagales; family Iridaceae; genus Iris; species Iris pallida. The sequence goes on from JANAVB010017399.1 coordinate 1,243,457, forward strand.
GCAGGAACTGCTCTACTCCCGCTATGTATTCATCCCGTACACCACACATATCATCAGGACGACGATTGTACATCCATGAACGATTACGCAAGTAGTAATTCATATCCATTTGGAAATAATTCTGCAAAGATGGAGACACATTATCCAATAGGCACAAATTTGTATATTATGTCTTATTATGGGACACACATTAGTAGCGGACAGTTACTAATAACCATGCTATATTGCACATAAGTTCTTGTGCATCCAACGTGTACACATACGCTATCGATTCTTACTGATGCCAATCTCATTCAGACACACTAGATTCGTTTCGATATCGTCAGGGTCAAATTGAAAATTGTCTTAATTAACATCAATTATCAAGACTTAAATATAATGTCACCTACAACCGATATCTATGACCCCATGACAAAGTCAAGTAGACCCCGTGAATATAATGTCATCTACAACCGATATCTCATTCAGACACACTAGATTCGTTTCGATATCGCTAGACCATATATATATAATATCACCTACAACCGATATCTAAGATCCCATGAAAAAGTCAAAGACATTATTGACAAGACTTGAGTATAATATCAACCAATATCCTAAGATACTACTTAGAATCCTAGGATACTATCTTAACTCTAACATATTAACTGGCTAACTTAGGATACTAAACGTATCCTCTAACATCTTATGTATCCTAGATATCCTAACATCTATCTCTAACACATATATATAGAAACTAGCCACTGCCGCTGCCTATTGCAGCTGCTACTACTGCAATTGCTGCCTAGCCGCTGCCGCAGGTGCACCCTGCATGCTGCTACCCTGCTGCCATGTACTGCAACCACTGCAGCTACTTGTAGCTGCTGCTGCTCCATCTTGCAGCCATTATGGTATGATCCCCCTTCTATCACACATACTAACACCCTCACATCCCATATCTAAATTCTCCCTACATCACATACATTCACAAGCACTCAAACACACATACTCCTCTCTAAAACACATAATACACTTAACTCTCTCACTTCTTACTAACAAAACACACATACAAACTAACACCACTCTCAAGCACACTCACAAGTGCAGTACCACCTCAAGGCACTACCAACACACACACCAATATATATATATATATATATATATATATATATATATATATATATAATAACCCCCAAATCAGTCCACATATATAATATATACCAAAATTCATGTATCCACCTACAAAAGTGAGTTGTAGGCCAAAAATACATAGGTACAAACACATGTATTCAAATGAAAACCACTTGGGATATCCTAACCATGGCTAATCTATTCTCTAACATATACAAATCTAAAATTATAAGACAAAATAGCCTATTGGGCATAAACCTATCCTAGCCACTCTTGGAATTTCTCCATGGGTGATATCAAACCCATCCTAACTTCCTAATGAGGACTCAAAAGAGCCTCAAAATCGAACCTATGGATTCAAAACACACACAATAGCTGTGTGTGTGTCCGTGTGTGTGTGTGTGTGTGTGTCTGTGTGTGTGTGTGTGTGTGTGTGTGTGGGAGAGAGAAGGAGAAGGAGGAGGAGGAGTGTTAGGGTTTACCGGAGAGAAGGAGGAGCAGCTCGGATTGGGGGAGGAGGAGCTCGAGGAGCAGTTCGACGGGGGGGTAGGGGTCGCCGGAAGGGGAGGGAGTCGACGGGGGGCGGGGGAGGGAGTTGTCGGGGGGGGAAGGGGTCGCCGAGGGAGCTCGAGGGAAAATTTGAATTTTCGAGTGAGGGAAAGGAAGGAAACGGTGTGCCCTAAGTAAAAATGTTAGCGACGTCAAGAGAGGCCATCGCTAAACGTCACAAAATTTTAATATATAGCGACATATTTTAATAATATGTCGCTGAAAGCGCTATTCAGCGACGTAATTTAACTCCTGTCGCTGAACGTCGCAATTCAGCGACGTTTTGCGATGTTTATCTAAAGGAGTCGCTATATTCCATATCTAGCGACGTAATTTTACGTCGTCGCTAAATTACGTCGCTAATAGATTATATTTTAGTAGTGATTGAATCCTTGAGCTACGAGTCGAGCCTTATTACGAGTCACAAAACCATTCTCGTTCAGTTTTTTTCGGAATACCCAACATGTGCTAATGACCGGATGATCATTGGGCTTGGAAACAAGTTCCCAAACTTGATTTCGTTCGAATTGGTTTAATTCCTCTTGCATAGCATCAAACCAAAAATTATCACCACATACTTCTTCAATGTTTTTGGGTTCAAGCTGTAAAATAAAAGCAACAGAAAAAGCTATATCTTTACTAGAGGAACGAGTACTTATACCCTTGGTAATCATACTAATTACCAAGTCCTTTGGATGATCTGCCAAGAATCTCATCTCTTTTGGCGTATCCTCAGGATTGCTGGTTTCGGCTTCTTTGCTTGAAAGTTTTACATCTTTGTGTGTAGGTTTTGCAGTAGCTATACTTGGTGTAATTACGTCTTCATTGTCGTTATCGTCTAAATGTTGATTTAGCTCATCAAACTTGACATTAATTGATTCTTCGATGATCATGGTTCTCTTGTTGAAGACTCTGTATCCTTTGCTCTTTTCTGTATAACCTAAAAATATACCTTCATCGGCCTTTTCATCAAATTTACTCATATTGTCTTTAGTATTAAGAATAAAGCATTTACAACCAAAAATCTTGAAATAAGAAACAGTGGGTGTTATATCAAACTATAGTTCATAGGGAGTCTTTTTCGATATACGTCGAATTAGAACCCTATTGAGAATATAGCACGCTGTATTGACAGCTTCAGCCCAAAAGTATCTAGGTAGACTAAACTGGTTTAACATTACTCTAGCCATTTCAGATAGAGTCCTGTTCTTACGTTCTATAACTCTATTTTGTTGTGGAGTCCTAGGGCAAGAAAATTTAGGCAAATAACCGTGTGTGTCACAAAATTGCTTGAATTCTGCATTTTCAAATTCGTCGCCATGATCACTATGAATGCGAGTAATCATAAAACCTTTTTTATTCTGTACTTTCTTGTAAAAGGTGATGAATTCTGACAAAGCATCGTTCTTGCGTGTAAGAAAATATACCCATGTATATCTAGAAAAATCATCTACAATGACAAATGTATATAACTTACCACCTAGACTAGCAATTCTACTTGGTCCAAATAGGTCTATATGCAAAAATTGTAGAGGTCTAGTGGTACTTACAACGTTCTTGGATTTAAAGGCAGATCGGATAGCTTTGTTCTTTTCACGTTCACTACATACCGTATCTTTCTTGAAAGATATGTCCGGTAAGCTGCGTACCAACTTCTTTGTAGATAGTTTTGAAATTGTGTCCATATTTGCATGACCGAGTCTCATATGCCATAGTTGACTCTCAATGCTTTTGGCCATCAAACATCTACCTGCTTTGTTAGCATCTTCTAACCGATATAAAACATATATGTTGTCTTCCCTGATACGTTCAAAGATAGTACTACCAGTTGAACTATCAACTATAGTACATTTGTCTTTGACGAAGTTAATGCCATAACCATGATCAGCTAAATGGCTTATGCTGAGCAGATTATGTTTTAACTCGATAACTGGACAGACATCTTTAATCACAGGATAGGGAGCCTTACCAATGTCACCGATACCGATTATGTACCCTCTTAAATTATTACCGAAGGAGACGTATCATTCTTTATTCTTCTTCGACAGTATTGTAAATAATGAAGCTTCACCGGTCTTGTGCCGTGAGCAACCTCTGTCGAGGATCCATTTGCTCCTAGCATGTGAAAGGCATTCCACCTACAAAACAATTTATAGATGAAACTCTGGTACCCATTTCTTGTAGGGTCCTGACTGGTTAGTTTTTAGTATCCATGCATAAATATTTAAATCTACTAACTTTTTAATTCTACATGCAGAGGATATATAACCAATGAGGCCACAATAATAACATTTTGTATATTGAGTGTTGAAAGTTGTGTGAGGTGCATGATTGGTAGGTTTTGGTTTTCTAGTATAGAAAAATGCATGCCTATTAGTCTTCTTGGGCATAGGTTTGGTATGGTTTGGTCTGACAGTATTTGGTTTGGGTGTGTTCCGATGATTCGGTAATTGATACGTGTTAGAATAGGAAGCAACAACTTCAGGCCATTTTTCTAAACTAATTTCCAACTTTTTAGAGGTGTCATATAATCTAGTGTAGTCAGATGTAAGTATTTATATTCTGACTTGTGCACACTTGAGACTCTTTCTCTCCTTAGATAGGTCTTCCTTTAGCTGGATGATAGTTTGGTCTTTTTCTTCGGATAACTTAATAGTCTCGTGTAACAACAAATTAATAGATCAAATCTTACCAGACTCAATAGAAGATTCATTATTTCTAACATCATCTAGTTGGTCGGTAAGTCTTCCTATATCACCTTTGTACTCTTTGAGTACCTTCTTAGAGGTTTCATATTTACTATGCAGTTTCCTGTAATCATTTAACAGTTCCCTGAAAGCCTCTTCTAGTTGCTCAAAGGTAAAATCATCATAAGGATCAAACAGAGGATTAGTGATTACCTGATCGCAAGCCATCAAGCATATATTTACAGTCATCCGATTGTTCGTCTTCTGAATCGCTGGCTTCGCTTTCATGCCATATGCTTGTATTACCGTAGTTCCTTGATGTAGATTTCTTCAGGTAGCCTTTGTCATATTTGCTGCTTTTTCTTGTTGATGATGATGTTGTTGGACAATCTTTCTTCATATGTCCTTTCTTATTACATCCGTAGCAAATAGGATCTTCTTCATTGTTGTTGCTGTTGCTATCCTTTGTTCTCCTGTTGAATCTCATGAAATTTTTGAATTTTCTTACCAGAAAAGCTTGATCTTCAGAGCCAGAGTCGCTGTCGTCAGAATCATCTTCGATAGTTCTTTTATGTTGGGCCTTGAGAGCGATCGACTTTTCTGACTTCTCCTTTGGTGTAGCATCTTCAAAGTCTTGAAGTTCTAGCTCGTGAGTGAGTATCTTACCCATGAGTGTTTCCAGAGACATTGTGTCATGATCCGCACCCTGATTAGGGGCACGAGCACGTGGTTACGTCCAGCCTATGCCGCAGAATCGGCGGTAGAATGCCGTATAGGTCGTCTACAAAAACTACACTAAACAGTATAAAGGTACCTGTACAGTATATACACTCCGAATAGAGGTGA
>JANAVB010017399.1:1253648-1321148 GCA_029216955.1 Iris pallida
TAAACAAATGTAAGAAAAACTTACCAGAGCTTAAGGTTGTGTGCCCCCAAAACGTGACATGAAAGTCTCAAACATTGTTCACATATTGCCTTGCTCAACCATTAGTTCACCCATCTTATTCTGCACCACTCCCAATTCCTGTTTTGTACTCCCAAGCTCTTGTTTTGTAGCCTCTAGCTCTCGTGATAATTCTTCAGCTTTTCTCTCAGCTTCTTCAGCTCTGCTTCTTGAGTCTTCCATGTCTGAATATCGTCTACTTTGACGCGATGATGGACAAACCTCACCATGTCCAACACCACGAACATATCCAGGCTTTGTCCCTAGCACTATATCACATATCTCATCCGGGGTGAGTATTTTGCCATCTGAAGTAGGTTGACATTTGAGCTCAATCATCTTCTCCTATATTTAAAAAGAAACATACTATCAATATTATATATTTTTCAACAAACACAAAGTATAAGTTAGGCTTATATTAAAGATACTTACATAATTAACTTGTGCAATATCAGATGTCCAGCCTTTGCTACTTCTGTGGGTTTCTCTGTATAATTCAATCCTATCCAAAGGAACTTCATTTTCTTTGTCTCCCTATACTATTTCAATTAAAATGTTATTTTAACTAAAAAATACACATAGATATTTTTAATAACTAATAATATAAATGAACATATTTGCAACACATACAAGCTCATAGTGCACTTGAACAAAGGACTTCCTCCCCGTGCAATGGTTCACTTTCAAGCACTTTCGATTATGGGTATTTTTTTCGCTTTGTTTCTGCAATTAAAAAAGAAACACTAAATGTATACATAAAAGCTTAAGCATGTAGATGAGGAATTTAAGAAGATAAGACAAGTAATCTAAATCAGATTAACCTTAATTAACTCACCAAGAATGCTGGATCCTCAAAGAGTTCACAACATATCTTCCAATCATCTTCTTCAATGTCATCAGGTGGATTTGATTTTGCTGCCTCAATAGATATTTTTTTTAATTCCTTATAATGTGCGTTGAGGTAACACCTATAACTCCGAAATCGTTGTTGTAAGTATTTTTCCGTCCCTTGTCTCACATTCCACTGAGACATGTCCATGTCAAAACATCCTACATCATAGCACAAGAAAATATAGTTAATTGATATAACAAGTATAATTTGTGACTGCTTTGAGAAAGAGAATCTAGTATGATCTCACTTACTAAAATACGCCCATAAATGACGTCTTTGTCCTCGTTTGTTACTTTCTTCCATTTCTTAATTGTAACTGGTGCCAAACTTCGACATATAATTCCTAGCTCTGTAGCCCAATTTGATGACCAATTTCCCACAGGCTTTAAACACCCCGGAGGGAATACGATCTTTGCCTTTTGTCCCTTTTCAAGAAGTTTTGCTAGTTCTAGCCCTCAAGCCTTACCGCGTCCTTTCTTGGATATATTTGATGAAGTAGAACCTGTAAAAAAATGAGAGGAAAAGGACAAAACGATATGCAAGTAACATAGATTTAGTTGAAAGTACACAGACTATTGGACTCAAAGAAACAAAAGCTAATTAATTACCATGTTCATTGTTATTTGAGCCTTGAGAGGATCGCGATAATTGTGGATCTGTTATGGGGTCAACAGATGCTAAATTGGAGGTTGATCGTGCTCGTGTCCCTGGTGCCATTTTAAATCAATCCTGCGACAATTAAATAGTTTTTTTCTAATATTAGAACATGTCATGTAAGGAATGAATGAGGTTAGAACATACCAAGTAAAAAATTATTGTCCTGTCATAATTTTTAGGACAATTCTAGAACATACTAGGCTACAGAATGATTGTCCTGTCATAATTTTTATTGTTAAATAGAAGCAAATTGACATATATAGATGCATAAAGATTGTCCTGTCATAATGATTGTTAATTTTCAAGAATGATTGTCCTGTCATTGTAACCACGTTAGAAACTACATTTTGGAACAAGAATAGATGCATTCCATCATGCACTAATTCGATGAGGACAAAATAAGGGAGACATAAAAATAATAAGGGTAAATTCCAGAAATCCCTCTAAAACTTTAATTGCTTATATGTGAATAAAAAAGGGAGACATAATAAGATTCAGGGAAACCCCACGACCTATATGTGAATAAAAAATGATTGTCCTGTCATAATTGTTAGGACAATTCTGTAAATATTGTAGCCTACGAATATTCCAATTTCAAACATAAGACGCCCTGAGCTACTAGCATCAAATCTACAGAATATATATATGATCGCTGAAAGAGTGATATGATCGCTGAAAGAGTAGAGATGGATCAGAGGAAACCGCTTACGCTAGCGGTTGACACATTTTAAAACACAGCCTGAGATGAGTGCCTTGTCCATAAATTGCTTTCGTTGCCACATGCAAAGTGGGGTGTGGTCCTGGTGTCTAGTGGAGTGTGCCATTTTGAGCATTACTAGTGCCATCAACATATGGGAACGAAAGAGGCTGTTGAACGAATCTGTCTACATGCAGAAGTCATGGCCTCAAACTTGTACACATCTTATTACTGCAAATGTAGGCAGGGATGACATAGTTGGACATAGGCTAGACACTTGAGACCTTCAGTTTCAGCCAAAAGAGTCCAATCATGCTATTTGCAACAACAACAGAGAATCAATTCAATTATCTGCATATTTTCTTCATATCTTCCCACTACATCAAACCATAGATATTTGCAAGTTGCAACCAAAGGTGTAGTAATCATAACACTGTACACAGATCACCAAGATAAATTCATTGGATTTGTTTTAACCACCTGGATGATGACTTTACTGTAGCAAGGGATTGGCATAGATTTCATTCTATCACTACCCATAAATATTTGCTGGATTTGATTCCAGGGAAATTCCAGAAAGAGAAGAAAGAAACGTCTATTAATAATTTTGGCCAAGCAAGCATTATCCTTCTTTATGTCCTTAAATAAGATAGTTTGGACACTATATAACGCACTAGAAAATAGCACACATGTAAAGTATGACTAAAAAATATATATGCAAGTGCTTCTACGAGTCACAAATTATACTTCTAATCTGATTTAAAAACGACGAAACTGACCAATCAATTCTGGTCATTGGTGACTTGAAAATCAAGTATCAACAATCAAAGATGGACACATCTAACATCTTCTCTATTTGAGAGAGCAAAGAATGAGAAAATAGAGACATTTTTTCCACAAAAATATCTTCACAAGTACTTCAGTGTTCAAGAGGATAGAGCAATGTAGAAGAAAAGGACTTTTTCGAGCAGGTAAATGAACCTCCATAGAAACACAGATATGTATTAGACACGACACAAATACTGCAAACACCAGCAGGACCCCTCCAAACTGGTGCCTTATCCCTGTAACCACATATAGTTTCTACATCAAAATTTCAAAAGCTAAAACATGTGAGATCCTTTGATCCTTTTATAGTGGTCTTTTGTATTGTTAAGTGTTGAAACTGGTGCCTTGTCCCTGTAACCACATATAGCCTAGCCAATTTCTCTTTAACAATGAACCTCCATAGAAACAATTTCTCCATATAAAAATGAACCTCCATAGAAACACAGACATTTCTCTTTAACAATGAAAATGAACCTCCATAGAAACACAGACATTTCTCTTTAACAATGAACCTCCACAGACATTTCTCCATATGAAAATGAACCTCCATAGAAACACAGACATTTCTATTTAACAATGAAATAAATATGCCTTTTTCTTCTCTTTTTCTTATCTGCTGGTGTTTACAGACTCTCATCATATTTTTGTAATCGATACTTGTCAGATGATTCAGCAATATAATAATGAATGATACTACCAATATTACAGTGTACTCTAGGTAAAATGTAATCATGTAAATGTTCTCTAATCTCCAGTTAGTAAGATGTAACAAGGAAATGAGTTATGATTCTAGCACATTCAATGATATTAATTTACATACCCAGGTTACTTAGATCATACAATGTATTCGAGGAACAGCTTTACCTGGTAGAAGCAGATCATACAATGTATTCTGTAAATTCTGTAGCCTAGTATCCTAGTATCCATATAAATTTTGTAGCCTAGTATCCACGACCTATGTGTTTTGTGTTAGTTTTGAGGGAAGGCTTTCCCTGTACAGTGAAGATGTTGAAGTGCACAGCAGATGCACTAGTGTGGCCAGGCTGTGCCTCCTTGGCCATGGACTGGGGCAGAGCTAATTGGCCTGCAGTAGGTATACCAGGCATGGTTGGTTTGGCTAGGCTAGTGTGGCCTTGGCAGTAGCTACATGGCCTTGGCAGTAGCTAATTGGCTAGGCTAATTGGCCTTGGCAGTAGCTAATTGGCTAGGCTAGTGTGGCCTTGGCAGTAGCTAATTGGCCTTTGAGGGGTGTTAGAAGCAGGGGGTAGCAGTAGCTACATGATCAAGTGTGTGGTTGATTAAAAAAAAAGAAAAAAAAATTGTGTGGATAACAAAATTGTGTGGTTGGCCTGCATCTACTCTTACACACACAGGCATAAAGACCCACCATTGATTTATATAAATCAAATCTTGATATGCCTTATCAAACCAATATGACATTTATTTCTAACCTTACTTCCGTCGACCTAAACAAAATTCTTAGCAAAAGAGTATGAACCAAAAGGCCACCTCATGGATAACAAAAACAAGTGTACCTTTACAAGAAAAGGAACAGTTGCAGATAGTTCCTGGTAAAAGACTAGCTGGTGAAATGGTAACCTACACAAGAGGAAATAAGAAACTTAACTATGTGGACCTGCAACACATTGTACACCTTTATTCTACATTAATCATGAGCATAGAACCTATTGCCCCCTCATTATCCATCAAAGCTATATTCATTATAATCAAATTTGGACATTTGGAGGTTTATCACCTCAGTATATCATCTAAAGCCTTATCAACTCGAATTGGGTGGCTATGAAGGCACTTCTATAAAATTAAGAAGGCCCTATGGAAAGATATCCAAACTTTACAACTAGCAATTAACCTGGTAAAAGAGTAACTGGCTGAATTGGTAATCTACACAATAGAAAATGATGAACTTCACTCTGTTGAGCTGCACCATGTTATACAACCTTTCTTCTACATCCACAAACATAAAAAAAAAACCCTGCAACCTCATTATCCATCAAATCAATCTTCATTATATCCAAATTTGGACATTTGGAGGTTGACCACCTTGTTATATCATCTAATGTCATTTTGTCAAAATGGGTTAGGCTATGAAGCACAACTTGCAAATTATAAGACCCTATGGATAGATTGTCCAAATATTACATCCAGCCATTAAGCTCATGTAAAGTGTAAACCCTCTGAGAAGGCACCAGGTTCCTAGTCAAGATGTTAAGTTGCAATAAAATCCTGAGGACAGATGGCTGATTAGAAACCTAACTTTTTGGTCATGGACTCAAAACACGGGTGGCACGGAGAACTCTTGAAATATATCATCCAAGTTGAAGGGATCGAGATACAGAGAAGATAATAAGATTAGCTATAGGTAACTAAACTGACTCCAAGCCGGTATAAGCCGAAGAACCAAACTAACACACATTCCCAAATTGCGAACAATGATTGACAAGCTCAATTCTTCGTACAATAGTGACTATTAATCTTCAAATAATATACTTTAGTTCAGACTCCAGAAGGAAATATCTCTTCAAAGATAAAAATTGTGTCATGTAGAGAGGTCCTAACATCACAAGTTGAACATATAGGTTCGATGCAGACATACCTCTCAAGTTGCCACCCTCTCCGGAATATCAAACTGGAGAAAGAATATCAAACTGGAATCTTCCCTCATGAATTGTATCTCTGTTTACCAACGGGATTGGTAAACAGAGGATTGGTAAATAGAGAAGTTTACCAACGGTAATATGTATAGCGATATACAGAGAAGTTTACCAACGGGAATATGTATAGAGAAGATTACCAACGGGAATATGTATAGAGAAGTTTACCTCGTGAATATGTCTGATATGTATGCAACAGATATACCGAGAAGTTTACCAACGGGAATATCAAACTGGAATCTTCCCTCGTGAATATGTATGCAGCAGATATACACGTTAACTATATTCCCCTCATTGTCTATAGCATGTCTGATATGTATAGCGATTGGTGTTCTTCCTGAATTGTATCTCTGTTTACCAACGGGAATCTTCCTTCGTGAACTTTAAGAATCTACACATTCAAAACATATTAATGCTAAAACACAGAGTAGGAATCCACATTGGAGAAAGAATATCAAACTGGAGCTTTTGATATGTGCATAGCTTTCCAAGTTTTTTTTCCAAGTATTTTTTCCTTTCATGATCAGACACAGCTTTCCAAGTTTTGATATGTTTTGATATGTGTCATACTATTTATGATCAAAAGCTTTCCAAGTTTTGATATGTTTTGAAAGAAGTTTCCAAGTTTTGATATGTGTCTGATCATGATATGTTTTTGATATGATCAGACGCATATCAAAACAAGTTTTTGAATTGTTGAGCAAAAACTGATAAGTGTATTATCAAAAACAAGTTTCTCTCATGCCAGTTTGCAATTAGACGCATATCAAAACAAGTTTTTGAATTGTTTCAGACGCATATCAAAACAAGTTTCTCTCATGCCAGTTTGCAATTAGAGCTCAAAAAATGAAATTTTATAGACACAAATAAACTGATAAGTGTATTATGATAAAAAAAAAATCATAAATGCAATAAGATTATATTTTCAAAGCATAAACTAATTTCATCGAAAGAAAGAACTACATATCATCTATATCGGTGTCATGATCACTATGCATTGGTTCTCCCTTATCAGAGTAGTAGTCTTCAAAGGTATCATCTGCTTCAGAAAGTTCATCATCGTTAATGAAATCATCATCTTCTAGATCTAATTCATTTGGATGGAGGCTGGTCACATCAATGGCATTTGAGACAACATCATTCCTTCCTAATGACAAATGTGGCACCTCTTCTTCAACATTTACATTCGTATCATTCGGTAGATGTTGTTGATAAGCCTCACCATCATCCATCAATCTATCATCTTCTTCTCCCTCTTCTATAACTACCTATGGAACATCATAAATATTTCTTGGTTGAGTTTTTTGCACGACTTGCCAGCTACCTCGCAATTTAGAATCACTAACATAAAAGACTTGTTCGGCTTGAGACGCTAGAACAAACGGATCATCTTTGTACCATTTACGGGATATATTAATGGAAGTGAAGTAACCATCTGTTTGGATCCCTGTCTTCTTATTTTCTACATCAAACCAATCACACTTGAATATAAAAACTCAATTTCTCCCCAAGTAGCTCAACTCAATAATTTTTGTTAAAGCACCATAGAAGTCAATGTCTTTTCCTTGGTGATCTCCCTTTACAACCACACCACTATTTTGAGTTCTACGATGTCTCTCCCGCTCCTTTGTATGAAACCTCATTCCATTAATGATACACCCTGTGTATCGTCTTGCTCGCTGATCAGGACCGCAAGCTAAGGAATATAGTTAATCTGTAGCTTCAGGTGATTTTTGTGAACGCAATAGTTTCATCTATCCATAAAAATTTAAGTAAATTAGTAAGAATAACCCATCAAAACTAAGTAAGAATGATAAGTGTTTACGTAACCCATCAAAACTAAGTAAGAATGATAAGTGTTTACGTGTAAATTAAGCTAATTACCGATAAATAAGACTTACGCGATTTTCAAACCATTTTGGAAATAGTTGGTCATGTTTTTCCTGTACATTATGTGTGCTTTGTCTCTCAAGCTCGGCCATGTGTTCACTACATATATTTATAAAAAAATCAAATCATGATAATAATAAAATAAATTATTTGATACCAGGAAGTAACGAGGATGAAATAACTCACTTTATATAATGCTCTATTTCATTGCAATTGTTCAAAACATACAATCGAGCCTTACTGTATTCTGTCATATCCATTTTCTCATAAACTTTTCTTGATCCTAAGGGACGCATATTTGCTGAGAAAACAGATATGTTATTATGCTTATCTTGACCTCCGTCAAAATTTCTTTCTTCTCGATTAAATATAGTCTCAACACCCTGAAGGTACATTGAGCAAAATGTAAGACATTCACTATCAATGTAAGCTTCAGCAATGGAACCTTCAGGGCGTGCTTTATTACGCACATATCTCTTAAGTGTGCATAAAAACCTGTTGACATAAATAAGCCTCTACATTAGTCACTGCATCATGTAAACTTGAAAAAGATATATGCATGTTCAAAAGGAAAAGTAATTTAATATAGTAAGTTAAAAATTACCTTTCTATTGGATACATCCAACGATAATGAACGGGCCCTCCAAGTTTTGCTTCATGTGGCAAGTGAATAGCTAGATGCACCATAATACAAAAAATGCAGGTGGGAATATCTTTTCAAGCTTACAAAGTACTATGGCAATATCTTTCTCCAACCGCTCTAGTACTTCTAACTTTAAAGTCTTGCAACACAACTCTTTAAAGAAAAAGCTCAACTCAGTTAATGTATTGCATATATCTTTACGCATATTTCCACGTATTCCAATTGGGAGCAATCGTTGTAACAAAACATAACAATCATGACTCTTCATTCCCAAGAGTCTACAATCTTTACTGTTCACACATCGAGATATGTTAGATGCATAGCCATCTGGAAATTTAACCAACTTCAACCATTCATAAAAACTCCTTCTTTCTTCAACAGACATTGTTAGTCCCGGGGCTTGATCAAAGATGGTAGACTCGATGTCGAGATCAGAGGTTCAACAAACGTTCACCTTCTGATTATTCTCGAGATCCAAGAGGATCACTATAATATAAATCTGATTACAAAAGCAACAATAATCAGAAAGTAAATCTCACATTCTTTCTCGCAATCACAGTTGCTGACGGACAGAACTGAGATCAGAAAATAAATCTCACGTTCTTCCTTGCAATCGCAGTTGCAGACGGACAGAACTGAGTTCAGAAAATAAATCTCACGTTCTTCCTTGTAATCGCAGTTGCAGACGGACAGAACTGAGTTACAACTCAGATGAAGGAGAAGAAAGAAGAAAGAAGAAAGAAGAAGAGGAAAGGTTCTTGCTGGGGTGATTAAGATCATCGTTGCTCAAAGCAAGATTCGTCCCAATACGATCTGCTTCCAGGAACCAACAAGTTCACGAAGAACTTTTGGAACGCTCGTAAGTCAATATTTGAGACCTGAACGGGCTTCCTGGACTTTACAGACTCCCTTAACTCTCTTCTTGGTGCATCTTTCAAAGGAGGCCAAGGGGCTCTATTTATAGAGTGGAGTTGAGACTTCACCTCTTCTCCTATCCGATGTGGGACTAAAATACCAATACTCAAAAATAGAGTTTGATATTTTAGATCATCCCACAATCAGCATAGAAGTGTGCCAGTCCACGCCTACCCCCCGAACACTCCCGTGCATGCACGAGACATCCTAGAGTCCGCGTCCGAGTTCGAGTCCGTACAAAAAAAATCAACTTGCATCCTTGTTGGATTTAATCCTTTTTCCTTCTAGGAAAATACTCCCACATGGCACAAACTTGTGCCCCACTACACCTCATGTGCACACCTCAACACAAGCAATGCATTATATTGAGATACTCACCATTTGGTGTAGCCGATGTGGGACTATCTTTTCTAGTCCAAAGGCAAAAATACCAACAACATTGTATAGTATGCTGGTGGCATCACAAATGAATTACCATCCTGTATTATGTGTAATTCCTTCCGTATGCCCATTAGTTCTAAATCTAATCTAGCCTTTACAGTGTCCTTTGTTTTTCCATCAATATTCATCAATGTTCCAACCACTTTCTCACAAATATTCTTTTCTATATGCATTACATCAAGATTATGCCACAACTTTAGAGTCTGCCAATATGGCAATTCAAAGAAGATACTTCTCTTTCTCCAATTCAGCTCATATATTTCACGCTTCCTCTTCTTGGTATTAGCTGGACCCTTCCCAAATTTCACATTATTTAACCGATTAATCTGATACAAGACGTCAATCCCAGATAACTCCTTTGGTCGTAACCTCCGTTCCCTTTCATCATCAAATTGATCACTATTTCTCCAAGCATGATTTTTTGGCAAGAATCGTCGATGACCCATATAGCATAACTTCCTTCCGTGCTTTAGTGATATTTAATAAGTGTCTTTATTGCAATTCGGACATGCTAGTTTTCCTTTTGTACTCCATCTAGACAAACTACCGTAAGCTGGGAAATCATTAATAGTCCAAAGTAGAGCTGCATGTAATTGAAAATTCGTTCCGGTCGAGGCATCAAAAGTTTCAATACCATCTTCCCATAACTCTTTCAACTCATCTATCAATGGTTGCAAATATACATCAATATCGTTACCAGGATACTTGGGCCCTGGAATAAGCAAGGACATGAACAGATAAGGTTCTTTCATACACATCCAAGGTGGCAAGTTGTATGGAATAATAATTACCGGCCACATACTATAAGAATTGTTCATGTTCCCAAATGGGTTGAAACCATCACTTGCCAAACCAAGTCTCACATTACGAGGATCAACTGCAAACAAGTTATGTGTCTTGTCAAATTCGATCCAAGCTTCTTAATCTGCTGGATGCCTAAGTACACCATCCTCCTCAAGCCGCTTTTCCTTATGCCATCTCATATTTGTAGCCGTCTTTTTTGACATAAATAACCTTTGCAGTCTTGGATTTAGGGGAAAATATCGTAAAACTTTTTGAGGTATTTTTTTTGCGTCCACCTTCGTTAAATATATATCTAGGCTCATGACAAACAGGGCACTCATCTTTATCTTCGTGCTCCTTCCAAAATATTACACAATCATGCTTACAAGCATGTATGGCCACATAACCAAGGCCCAGGTCGCGCATTATACTTTTAGCCTCATAATATGACTTCGGCAATGTTTCCCCATCTGGAAGTGCATCTTTATACAGCTCAAAGATCTGATCGAAGGCTTTGTTACTTAGACGATTGATTACTTTTAAATGAAGCAATTTTATTAGGAAAGATAATTTTGAATACTTTGTACAGCCAGGATAAAGTTCACGTTGTGCGTCCCTTAATAAGCTTGAAAATCTCTCTGATTTCTTCTCTGAAGATTGTTGATTAGGATGAGTATTACTAGTTTCTGCTTGTTCCTGACTAAAAGCTACTTCATCCAAACTAGAATTCATAAATGTTCCGGCATGTAAGTCTTCAAAAAAATCTTGCATCTCATGAATATTATCCGGTAGAGCCTCTTCTTTACGTGTGCCATCATCATCACTATCGTCATCTAGAATTGTCGTAGGTTCAAATTTTTCACCATGATGTACCCAATTGGTGTAAGTTTTAGTCATCCCTTTATCAAACAAGTGAGTTTCCACCACATTTATATGCTGAAAATACACATTGTTGCAGTTATGACATGGACAACGAATCCTATTATTCTTTTGGGCAAACCTACTCGCTTGTTGTATAAAGTCTTTAACTCCTTGTATGTATTGCCGACATGATTTATTTGTAAGCTTCACCCAACTTTTATCCATATTTGTGTTCCTAAATAAAAAACAAAAGAATTGAAAGCTGATAACAAAACCAAAAATCTGAAAATACAAAGCAACATATAAGAGAAAGACAAATGAAAGAACTGATATAATAAAAAAGATATATGATTAAGAGAGTTGTTTGGATTGTTAACATGCTTTCTATACTGCTTGGATTGCTAACATGCTTTCTACATATCCTTAAAGTAAACTCAGAGGTTATATTAGCAAAGGTTTTATAGAATAAGCTGATGATTGTAACATGGGGTCATATACTAATCTTCGAGACTAATGCACCCTTGCATGGTAAATAGTTTGTTTTTACAACCTAGTGCTTCTTTAGGGACTATAGACTACCTGAAGCAGACTTATTTACTGGTCTTGTCATTAAGGTCAGCCAAGTTCTTGTTCCCTTATAACATCTTCAATTACATCATAAACCACCATGTCAAAATGCAAGTTGTTATGGAGACTGTTAACATTGCACTTGCTTTCATTCCTTATCAAGATCTGATGAATTTAATTGCGAGGTTGTTGAGCTAACTGAGATTTTCTAGTACTTCTCTTGGAACTTTTCTTGTTGCTTAAAAGTACTCAACAAGCTATTATTTGAAACTGATGGTGGATTATTCATTTTCTGTCATGTACAATAAACCATTGGTATTGCATCCTAATATAAAGGGTAGGTTGCGGTAAAAAGATGAACCAGTATACTCTCTGCACTTATTATCATCCTTTTAACCAAATAAGAGTAGACCTTATCTATTTTGTCATCATTGTAGATATATTCTCTTATCCCCGAGCTCCCGTTAACAAGCTACCAGATTCTTCTTCGATTTCCTTTTATATGGAGAGGCACCTGCAATCTATAATGTATTATGCATGTAAATGTGGCCCATGAACAAAAATGAATGATGACTTGGGATGAAAAAAAAAGGTTTTCTGGTGTAGCAAAAGTTCTCATATTAGAAAGGAAAGAAACTTATAGTTTTTCCTATACTACTTCCTCAGAAACAAAGAAATCATTTTTTATATCCCATTCTCCTTTTGTCTCCTCCCTTGAAAGAAACATGTTACTTGCGAACATAGAAGTACTTTTACAGAAATTTACAAGGACAAAGTAGATACAAATTTGTATGAACAATGGTAATGCAAACTTAGAGATATATAAAGAAGCTATGGGAGAGTCTTTCAGAAAAATACTTAAAATAAGTAAAAGTCACTGTTAATCAATTTAATTTTACCTCAGAAAGGTTTACTATGGGAATTACATGCTAATTAAGATCATTGATAGAAAGATCCTAAGGAAGATGAGAGCTTTGCACATGATTATCAATAAATTATATAGAAAAAGCAAATGTCAGGATTCTCAAAGGCAATGTGTGGTGGTTTTGAAGAAAGAACACCTCATTGGCAAATTGATGTGGACAAGAAATTAAAGAGTTGCTCATGAAATTTTTTAGGAGGCATGAAAAATTACCTCGGCGAGTCCCAAAAATTGCTGTTAGCCTTCCCAAGTCGTCGCACCGTCCTTCCGTCAACCGCGCGCACAGCAAGTTCCTGCGTTCAGCCTAGCCGCAAAGGAGGAGCGAGAGAAGAGTGCACATGGAAGGGAAGAGGAGTGGAGCAGAGGGGTACGCCCACGACTTTCTGTCGGCTTAGAGAGAGGATCGTGCGCAGAGGAACACAGAGAGGAGTGGAGCGGACTGAGAACAATTGTAGAGGAAATTTTCGGAAGAGAGGGTGGGAAGACCTATTCGGTTGAGAGATTTTGGCAAATTTTTGAGGGAAGTGAAATTTTATGGGGGGGAAAGTACGCGGGTTTATTGGTGACGAACGGGTTTAAGGTACTCTTCGTGGAAAATTTCTTGTGGTAGAGAATTTTTCAAAATCGATTTAAAATAATTATTTTGGCAACAAAAATTATTTATGTGGTAAAAGGGATATTAACTTATTGCAATGATAAATATTGTTGTAAAAAAAAAATAATTTTTGCCATGATTAGATTTTGTTGTAAACAACATGCTTTGTTGCAAATAAATTTATCACCATTTTTTTAGAACGGGAATAGAGTGCCCTCAACTATTTTGTAAAAAAATAATTTGAACAAGTTACTTTTTGTTGCTTAAAAATTGTAAATCCAATTTTTGCAACAAATATAAAAATGTTGTTGCAATTAAATAACTTTTGCAACAAAATAAATTTTGTTACATAAAAAGTTGTTGCAAAAAGTCAATTTTCTTGTAGTGATATATATATATATATATATATATATATATATATATATATATATATATATATATATATAAATTATATATATATATATATATATATATATATATATATATATATATATATATATATATATATATATATATATATAATTTTTTTTTCACACACACAAATAAATATATAGGCACAATCCGCACACGCACGCGCACACACACACACACACACACACACACACACACACACACACATATATATATATATATTTTTTTAAATATATATATATATATATATATATATATATATATATATATATAGACACTCTCAATATAATATATACACATGAAAATATTTTAAGAACACATTTAAAATAGACACACACACACACAACTTATATATATATATATATATATATATATATATATATATATATATATATATATTTTATATATATATATATAAAAAAAAAATATATATATATATATATATATATACACATGAAAATATTTAAGAACACATTTAAAATAGACACACACACACAACTTATATATATATATATATATATATATATATATATATATATATATATATATATATATATATATATATATATATATATATATATATATATATATATATATATATATATATTAGACATATGAATAAATATGTAAGGACAATAAAGAACAACATTTAAAACATCAAAAATATGAGATTAAACATTTAATAAATCATTCAAACATAAAACAAACACAAAGTGTGTCCAAAATTGGGGGTTTCCCACATGGACACAAAACACAACAAGGACACTCCTATGACCTCCAAATGGACACGAAATGGACACAAATGGAGACACAACCATGGGGGTCATTCCTATGGGTTCAAAATAATCTTATATGCATGTAGGAGTGAAGTAGAAAAGAGATTATACCTCCCGGTTGATTGAATCTAAGGATACTCCTCCCGATACGACACCGACACGTAGAGATCTCCAAATGGACACGAACCAAAGCCAAATCCTCCCAAACTTGGCTAGCACCCTCTTATCATGGAGTAGAGAAGAAATAAAGAAGATTTGGTGGAAGAAGGGATTGATTTGGAGATAAAATCAATGGTGGTTGCTCTCAAAATTTGGGGAAGAACAAGAGAGAGAAATTTGTGGCTAAGAATGAAATGAAGGAAGTGATTCACCCTTCCATTTGTGGCCGGCCCTATTAGGCTAGGTGTCCCCTATTATGGAATGTCCAATATGCCCTCCATGACTCCTATTGGTTTTAATTAAAAATTATGTTTTGGTTTGGGGCTAAATTAGTCAAATTTAAATCTCTAATTAACAAAACCTAGTCATGAAATTTAGTCTAACAATACTAATTTAATTATTATCATATGTGGTCCATGTCTAACTAATAAGTGGGTCCCACTAGAGTCAAAGCTACCCCGGGTCCCCGATACAAGTCGGATTGAGTTAAAATTTGAACCCGACTCAAATAACCCCAAAACAATATCATAAATAATAAAATAAATTTCAAAAATAAAAAATGACCAAAATACCCCTGTTCTTGAAAATTGGGGGTGACAAATCTATCCACATTAAAAAAATTCTTCCTCGAAATTAAAACAAGGCAATCACAGAAAAATACATGCAGAAAACAATCTCTCTCACATACCTCAAAAAAATATTTAGTAAAATAAAAATCTCTTAAGGCACAACAACACTTGCAAATAAAAACTGTTACGTGTCCGACACGGACACGAAACCAACACAAAATCAAACATATCAAAAGTCAAATAAACAATCACCAATGCAATAATATCAAAATAAATCAGAGAGGTCCAATGACCAAAATACCCTTGGGCCAGAAATGATACTGAAAATATCCTAATCATACGGTTTGGCTCTAGGTCAAACAGTCCCTAGGGTTTCACTAGCAAAATATCAAAATCATAAATCATGGCTTAAAAATTTAAAATGATTAAAGTCTCCAAAATCAAAGCATGAATTAAATAACAATAATTAAATGACTAAAATTATAAAATTTAAAATTACTCTCAATTAGAAACTGGGTGCTACAAGTCTATCCACCTTAAAACAATTCATCCTAAAAAAATAAGGTGGTAGTGCTCCTTATAGGTCAAACATCCCACAAACAAAAATCTCAAAATCATGCAGTTCGATAATCATATGCGTCTGTCCAGAATCATGATACTCAGAATCTCTATCATGATAGTGAGCAAGGCTACGATAACCACAGAGTCCTCGACTAAGGTACATACCTCTAGAATCATGGTATTTAAAATTTTTGCATTGCCGCATGTTTGGCAGCGAAAACCTTAAATTCCTACACCCGAGAAATACGTCCATAATCCGACTATATGTCCTCACTATGCCTGCTAACATGACCCTAGAGGATTCTAAAATCTCATAATCGAGGCGACCTAGCCTATACGACTTATCTCAGAAGAAAATTATATCACAAGAACAAAATTTCATCAAACGATCAAGGAACATATAGAATCGAATTTTAAGACAGTTTATAAGGAGGCAAATGCGGAAATAAGATTGAAAGATTAAAACCTGCAATCTGTCCTACTACTGCCTGAGTTTCCTCGACTGTCATGGCGAAAGCTCGCCCCTGTTGGCCTTCCTTAGCCTGCTGTACTCTGTCATGGCCTGCCTGTCTAGCTGCACGAGCAGCAGAGTTCTTCATCTGGTGATCTGGAGCTCCACAGAATAAAAAAAACTCCCAACCTCATCCTGCAAACCTTTCGGGTGTGCCCCATCTTCTTGTAGAAAGCACACTGTACGGCCTGCCTCTGGCCCTGAACCTGTTGCTGGTGGACACGCGCTGGTGCCTGTTGAAACTGTAACTGAGGCTGCTGCTGAAACTGCTGCTGAAACTGCATCTACTGGAAATAAGGGCGCTTTGTCGGCCCCGCACTAGAGCTTGCTCTAAGAATATCGCTGCCCCTCTTCGGCTTGAGGCCGAAGTCCTCTTCTGCTATCTGCGCCTCCATCAGAATCGGCTCGAAGGTCGCACCGTATCGCCCGGAAGTATGAGTGCGAACTATATGAATAAGACCCCTCCGAAACTTGCGGGCCTTATACCCCTCATTCTGAATCAGATCTGGTGCAAACCTACTCAGACGAAAGAACTTCGTTGCATACTCGTCCACCGACGAGTTCCCCTGCACCAATCCGACGAACTGGGCCTCCAGAGCAGTCAGAGCCACATCTGGATATAACTTCTCCTTAAAGAGCCGCCTGAAGTTCTTCTATGTTAAACCCCTCACCGATGCACGAGGATCCGTACGAAACCACGTCAAGGTGATATCGAAGAACTGACTCGCCGCAGCTGTGACCCATAGTCCCTTCAGAACCTCTACTAACTCCAGGCTCCTCTGGACGTCCTCCAACCAGTCATCAGCATACAGGATACCCTCGGTACCCTTGAAGTCCCTCGGGTTCATCTTCCTGAAATCTAGGCATGTGCCAGGCCTCCTATGACCCTGCTGCTGAACTGGGGTACCCTAAACTGTACCCGATATAACCCTCTATATTGTTGCCATCGCCAGCTGGTGGGAGTTCTCCATGCTCTGCCGTAACACCTCTGTCTGGCGGTACTGTGCCTCGGCCTGGGCCCTCTGGGTCTGCAACATCTACTGTAGAAGGGCCATCATCTGCTGTGTATCAGTTGGTAGCGGAGGCGGCGGTGGAAGAGTCTCAGGAATGACTATGGACGGTCCTGCTGCTGGAGGTAGAAGACCTTCTGGAACCGTCGCTGCTTCTCCTGCTTGAAGGGCAGGAACTGAGGTGGCAGCTCCCTCAAATGCAGCTCCCGCAGCCGAAGGTGGAAGACCTCCTGGAACTGCCGCTGCTACTCCCGCATGAAGGACAAGAACTGAGGCTGCTGCTCTCTCGACTGCTACTCCAGTAGCCGGAGGTGGAAGTCCTACTGGATCGGACCTCTTTGGAACTGCACTAGGCTCTGCTGCTTGATAACGAGCCACTGTCATCCTGAAGACGAATTCAACCCAAGAGATCAATATGGCACAAGATAAGATATTATCAAAGGAGGACAATTAAATTCAAATACAAGAAGAGTTGTCATGGTAATCAAAAGATCAGAATTTTTCCTTAAATGTGATTGAGTAACTCCTATCATATTCTAGATCCTATGTCCTAGTCACAGGCTCGTAATTAGTACTCTAAGTCGAGCACCATTACGAGATTGCATTAATTGTGACACTGACCTGCGTGGGCCACCACAAAAATGTGTCACGATCCGTACCCTGATTAGGGGCATGAGCACGTGGTTACGTCCAGCCTACGCTGCAGAATCGGCGGTAGAAAGCTGTATAGGTCGTCTATAAAAACTACACTAAGCAGTATAAAGGTACCTGTACAGTATATACACTCCGAATGGAGGTGACATAGCAAATACAGTCTAAATCACAAGATAAAACTAAAGTAGATAGCACGGAAAGAAAGTATGATAGATAAAAATAGGAAATGAGTTCAAGATCCAACACAAGCCTAAAGATATACACAACATCATAGAGTCACAGAATATAATATAAAATACTACAGTCTGAAAGTACTAGCTGGATCACAGTCCAGGCAAACCTAACTAAGCTACACTACTCTGGGTATGCAAAGTCTAGTGGCTCTACTATCAGGCCACGGTCCTGGTCTACTCCATCTAACTCGACCCCATAATAGGTCGGGCAATCTGTCTCAGAATCATCTGTAATATATCAACTGTATCCTGTCAGGAAAATGAGCAAGTACAAAAACTAACAACAGTTCCATATGAATTGACAAATTCTATAAGAGACAGTTTAATGAAATAAAAGACAAAGATATGGAAAAACTTGGGAGCCATTCGAAAGCCGAGTTACAACCCGTAAACTAAACAAGGATCGGGGTTGTAACCCTTCTTCCGAACAGAACCTAGCCTCCAATCAAGGTATAGCATATGAGCATGTAGAACATGTGAAATACAAGACAAAATCAATAAAAAATATATAATAGGATGTGAGTACTGAATAGGACGACAATATATAGGATGACTTGGGAACTATTCGGAAGCCGAGTTACAACCCTTAAACCAAACAAGGACCGAGGTTGTAGCCCTTCTTCCGAACAGAACTTAGCCTCCTATGATAATAAATATAAAATGTGCCTTGAATTATTAGTGCGTTATGTGATCGGCTTGGGAAAACATGATCAGACTTTCCATCTGACCGGCTATGAACAAGTGTACAACGGTAAGGCTGGCCACCATAAAAAGTTATGAACAAGTGGGGTAAGGCTTTACCCGTCGTGAGCGAGGGTATAGCTATACACAATGATAAATACAAGTGTGAAGTACAAGTAGGGATTTTGATCACACAACCACTAATAACTTCCCATCCCCGAATAGTATAAAGGATCTAGACATGACACATCATGACACGGGACTCAAAAGCAGGAGGCCAGTCCACTCCAAAGTCAATGTGTATACAAGTACAGGTAATAAGTCGAGCAATGTACCAATATACCAAGTAATCCAGGAACAACATCTCATGACAGGATCCGACATATACTAGTCCGTAAACTATCGTGTTTGAAAATCAAGTAAGACACTATAACTGAATCGGATATAGCGGATATCAAGACAATAAAAACTATCAGTGAATGTACTCATCTGTGGTCCTGAGCTGATAAGGAGAACAGATGCTCAAAGTAATCACGGACCTAAAGATGAGATACTAAAAGTTAAAACAGGGTTTAATAATGTAAGAAAAGCTAATCTAGTCATGATATGCAAGTCTAAGTCAAAACTAGGTCAAACTAAGTCATACCAAGCTAAACTAGGTCATACTGAGCCAAACTAGGTCACACTAGGACAACCAAGGTCAAACAAGGTCACAGGAACTCAATCCAAGTCAAACTAGGTCAATCTGGATCAAGGGTTGACTTACAGTTGACTTTTGGTCAAAAAGTCAACTCTGGTAAATACTGAGTCAACCCTGGGTCAACCATAGGTCAAACTAGTCAAATGTTGACTAACTGTTGACTTTCAGTCAACTGGTCAACTCTGGTTTGGTTTTGGTTTAATTCTAGTCATTATTAGGCTAAGTTTGACTTTCGGTTGACTTTCGTTGACTTTTGGTCAAAACAGTCAACCGAGGTCAAAACTAGTTTAAGGGCACTAATCATAACCATTACCGACCAAGAGAACCTATTTCTAGCCATATCTTAAACTATCTAACTCAAAACTTACAATTACTCCATTACCTTAACTTACCTTACCAAGGTAGTTTCTATTACCTTGCCCCAATACAACGGTAACCCATCTATACATTGGAATACTAACCTGGGCTTCTTAGGGTTGCTAGACACTAACCTATCTAACTATTACCAACCATAAATTCCTACTATCTTGGACATCAAAACTATCTTTTCTAATATGTTACTTTCCTACACATTACCTTAAGGTAATCTTGAGCTATCAAGATACCACATCTAACATAATCCATTCTTCTAAACCACACTCACTCTCCCTCACAAACATCATCTATCTAACCCACATCTAACTCAGAATGCTACTTCTAAAATAACTCTCAAAAACCAACTCAAACATCTACCACAAACTTCTAATGTATCTTAACATGACATATAACATAACATAACCAACATTATTTTCTACCACTAGAAATACTACCCCACTAACCACCTAACACACTAAAAACACTATCTAACTTAGGGGTTTCATAGTAGAAAATATGGTTGACAAGTGGGGATAGGCATTTGGGGCTAAGGTGGGTCAAAAGGGGATGTTTCGCGACCACAAAAACCTCAAAAAACCATCCTGCAGTGCTTCTGCTTACTGCTTTTTCCTGCTTACTGCTTACTGCTTACTGCTTTTTTTTCTGCTGCTTTTCTGCTCATTCTCTCACTCTCTAACCATCTATCCACACACACAAATAAATATATATGCACAATCCACACACACCTATATATATATATATATATATATATATATATATATATATATATATATATATACACACTCTCAATATAATATATACACATGAAAATATTTTAAGAACACATTTAAAATAGACACACACACAAAACTTATATATATATATATATAAGACATGAATAAATATGTAAGGACACTCAAGAACAATATTTAAAACATCAACAATCAGAGATTAAACATTTAATAAATCATTCAAACAAAAAAACAAACACAAAGTGTGTCCAAAATTGGGGGTTTCCCACATGAACACAAAACACAACAAAGACACTCCTATGACCTCCAAATGGATACGAAATGGACCCAAATGGAGACAAAACCATGGGGGTCATTCCTATGGGTTGAAAATAATCCTAAATGCATGTAGGAGTGAAGTAGAGAAGAGATTATACCTCCCGGTTGATCGAATCTAAGGAAACTTCTCCCGATACGACACCGACACGTAGAGATCTCCAAATGGATACGAACCAAAGCCAAATCTTCCCAAACTTGGCTAGCACCCTCTTATCATGGAGTAGAGAAGAAATGAAGAAGATTTGGTGGAAGAAGGGATTGATTTGGAGATGAAATCAATGGTGGTTGCTCTCAAAATTTGGGAAAGAACAAGAAAGAGAAATTTGTGGCTAAGAATGAAATGAAGGAAGTGACTCACCCCTCCATTTGTGGCCAGCCCTATTAGGCTAGGTGTCCCCTATTATGGAATGTCCAATATGCTCTCAATGACTCCTATTGGTTTTAATTAAAAATTAGGTTTTGGTTTGGGGCTAAATTAGTCAAATTTAAATCTCTAATTAACAAAACCTAGTCATGAAATTTAGTCTGACTATTCTAATTTAATTATTATCATATGTGGGCTATGTCTAACTAATAAGTGGGTCCCACTAGAGTCAAAGCTACCCCGGGTCCCCGATACAAGTCGGATTGAGTTAAAATTCGAACCCGACTAAAATAACCCCAAAACAATATCATAAATAATAAAATAAATTTCAAAAATATTCAAAAATAAAAATGACCAAAATACTCCTGTTCTTGAAAACTGGGGGTGACACATTATTGAGAGGTTGTTTCCTTCAATGATTGCTATAGCCTTTGGAATCCAGTTCTTTGTGAGAGATCGTAGAAGTTTGTGAATGTTTTCATGGTTACTGTATTCCTTGCCTAATGAAGACAAAGGATTTACAATATCCAAGAATCTCGTAAACATCTGAGTGACTGATTCACTTGGCTTCATTTTGAACGTCTCGTACTCATGAGTAAGTCTGCTGATCTTTGACTCCTTGACTTGTGATGTTTCTTCGTGGGTTACTTCGAGAAGTTTCCACACTTCATTTGATGTTGTGCAAGTAGATACCCTATTGAATTCAGTTCTGTCTAAAGCACAAAATAAAGCGTTAATAGCACGTGCGTCAAGACTGGCCTTTTTTTATCCTCCGTATATTTATCATGGGGTTTTTCAACTAAAACTCCATCAACATTAATACGAGGAAGCTTTTTGTAGCCATCAATAACTATAGACCATAAATCAAAATTAAAAGATTTTAAGAAGAAACTCATCCGTGTTTTCCAATTAGTGTAGTTTGTGCCGTCAAACAGTAGAGGTCTGTTGTGGCTTGGCCTTCACTTGTGAATTTTACAGTTGCCATTTGTAATACTGTGATCTATATAATAATTAAAAAATAACTGAATATAGCTACAGTTTTACCTTGCTTTACCTGTATAACCCGCTCTGATACCAATTGTAGGAACAATTGGGATCAGAATATAATACCTCTAGATGGAGAACATGCTCTGATACCAATTGTAGAAACAATTGGGATCAGAATATAATACCTCTAGATGGAGAACCTGCTCTGATACCAATTGTAGGAACAAAATCGTAAAGCAGAATACTCTAGAGGGGGGTGAATAGAGTAGGCAGCAAAATATTGCTAATTAAAACTTGTTAGCAGTTAGATCACAGAAATAATAATAATCACAAAGTAAATAACTGTAATGAAAAGAGTGATCAGAAGGCAAAAGTAAACACATAGATTTATACTGGTTTTCTTTTTTTGAGGACTAGTCCAGTCGGAAGAACTCTAGCTTCTAGTTAAATCCACTATTGGAAAATCCTGTAAGTTTTCATACGAAGTCCTTGCAACTTCTACAGACATGAGCTTTGATACGAAGAACTCGACCAACTTCAGTTTTGAAGAGTCTTTCTTCAATCAATCCTCTGATTCTAATTTCTCTGAAATCTTCTAGACGGCACCGTACCGGCAAATTGACTAGGGAATTTTCACTGGCTTGGGATTTGAAAATAGAAGCTTTTGAAAACTCTTTGGAAGAAACGTAAGCTTTAGAAGAGAGAAGATGAAAGTGAATTGGTGTGTTAAAATGATCAGAATTTCTCTCTATTTATAGTTTTTCCAAAGATAACTCTGACAGAATTCGGGAAGAATTCAGACAGAACTCTTTGTAACCAATCGCAACTGAAGGAAGACTAAGTTCAAAATCAAACGTTCATATAACGTTCACCTTGGCCGAACTCTGGCCGAGTTCTGTCAAGGTTTAGTCAGGGTTATTTTGTAAAATTTGTTTTTGGTTTTTTGAAAGTCCTTCAGAAGCTTTTTGTAAAAGAGATGTTTTTCAAAAACATAAGTCATTTTAAAAAGATAGGTCAGTTTTGAAAAACGATTTCGGATAGCCTATTTGCCAGTACGACTTGGTGTATAATGTATTGTTATTTTTTTGCTTTTGGACTTCCTCCACTTGCGGAGGGTTCATCTATATAACCTATGACAAAAACAAACATGTGACAAAAACAAGCATGTAACAAAAACACTGCTCTCTTCATAATTTGAAATATAATATGTGATAAAATAGATCTTTCCAACTCTTTTAGCAACTAGAAGCAACATAAAATAATTTCATGCACCTTTATACATCCATGTCAGAAAAGATAGGTAGTGTAAGAGAGTAGCAGTTTACAGTATTAGCAGTAATATAAGAGAAGATAGAAATCTGCCAAAGGATTCTATTACAGTATTATCACTAGTGTCAGTATTAGCAGTAGAAAAAGTAACTCCTCCATCAATTCACCACAACTAAACCAAATCAAGAACAATAAGGAACCTGCAGTAGTGCAGCAACATAGGATAGAGCATAGGATATCAGTAGTATAAGAGCTAATGATACTTGTGCAGATAAAAAATTATAGTTAATAATACTTGTGCATATCAGGAACATAGGATAGCAGTAGTATCAGTATTATAGTATTAGTAGTAATATCAGTATTGTGCAGATCAGAGCTAATGATACTTGTGCAGATCAAAAATATAACTGCTCTTAGTAAAACAAGTCCATCTAAATCAGACCTAATGAAGAGAGAGAAACCTACAGTAGTACAGAAACATAGGATCGAGCATCAGTATTAGCATTAGTATAAGATCATATGTATACATAGTAGCAGTTTACAGTAAACTATAAGGACTGATACTTATGCAGTAGGATAGGTAGTGATAGGGGATAGAAATTTGCAAGTTACATTACAGTTGCAATAGCAGTACAACAGTGCTCTTTTGATGTCCTCCTGAAGATAGGCATTATTGCCGAAAGGTTCTATTACAAGCATGCTTCATAAAAATCTGCTACAAATAACTGCTTTATTATAATGTATACCTCTTTTGATGTCCATTTTTTTGTTATTATTGGAATGTATCATATTAGGCATGCTTGATGTCTGTAAGGAGGCCAAAAAAAGACTATGAAATAATATGCTAGCATGTTGGGTTAAACTATATATGTCAAAGAAATAAGTAGAGGAGATTTTACTATATATGTCAAACAAAATAAGTGGATTGTATCCGTAAAAATATACTGAAGTAATCGTATGAGTTCAAAAATAGAATTCATTATGTCAAATATGATAAGAAACTAGTGTCCAATATTTACTTATCAACCCAATTCCCTTCACAACCTACTCTTTTATAACACATATTATCATCATCCCCGACATCAAATAATATATCATTATTCAACGATGCATTATCAAAAGGATGATATTCCATCATCTTGTCCAGGTTATCATCATCTTCTTTGTGTAGATAGTCTTTTTGACCCATAGACAAAACAATAGACCATTGAGGATCAAGTTGGTCTTTTATATTAAATATTTGCTTGGCCTGCGAAGCTAAAATAAAATAATCTGATTTGTACCCAACTCGATTAAGGTCCACCAATGTGAAACAAAGTTCATCAACCTTAACACCCTTACTCTCGACCAATCGCACTTAAATAATGGAATATTGAAACTGTGGTAATCAAGATCCCATTTTTCTGTGATAACTCCATAAAAACAGATGTCCCCTACTATAGGATTCTTATCTTTAGAACTTGTTATCTGTATTGTCGTAGCTACAAGTCTAGCTCCACTATTTTAGGTAATTAGAGCGCTATCACGACCCTTCGTATGATAGCATCAACCATTAATAATGTAACCAGAACATTTAAGCACATGATGGCTAGGCCCTTGTGCTATCCATTTCGTAGTTTATGAAATATCTTATTTTTTATTAAATGCACAGCCAACCTGCGGAGGTTCATATTTATTAAAATCAAACTTAACATCTGAATAAGTAGAGTATAACTATAATAATATTGCTACAACTTCTACCTTCTCCTGTAACCAGTGCATAAACATCTGATTGTGTTAGTTCTGCAACCACTTTTTATTTTTAGATTTAAGAGGATGTTGTAATTGTAACCATTCCATATGCTCACTGTCAAGACATCATAACAACTTATCATACAATTTTCTAACAATTTTCATAAAATGAATAAATAGAACATTCATGATAAAGATGCATACTTAATATAAGGTTGAATTTCATCTGTATTCTCCAGAACATATAAACGGGCTTGTTGCCATTCTTCATGATCAAATGCAATAATATGACCTCCAGGCAAGGGTTTGCCATCTTTAACGTTGCCATTCTTTGCAAGTGGATTTTCTACTGCCTCAACATATGATAGATACTCGCTACAAAATTCGATTGCTTCTTCTGCAATGTAGCATTCTGCAATGCATCCTTCGGGACGGTTATGATTGCACACCTAACCCTTCAAGGGTTTCATGAACCTTTCAAATGTATACATTCATGTTAGAAAAATAGGTCCATATATCCTGACTTGTGCAACAAGATGGAGAGTTAAATGGACCATATTGTCAAAGATAGATGGTGGAAAGTTCTTTTCTAACATGCATAATGTGACTACTAGATCATTTCGAATATCGTTTAGCTTATCCACATCCACCACTTTATTGTAAATTGCATTGAAGAAGAACCAAAACCGAGTAATAACAAGTCTAATCGGCTTAGGCAAAATTGAACGGATTGCCACGTGTAGTAGTTGTTGCATTAGTGTATGACAATCATGGAATTTGAGACCGTAAAGCTTCAAATCTTGCATTGAGACAAGATTTCTGATATTAGAAAAGTAACCTTCAGGAACCTTTATGTCTAACAATGTTTGACAAAATATCTTCTTCTTATCCTTTGTTAATGTATAACAACCATGTGATAAATAGGTACATTTTTTTTCAAAATCAGGTTTTAATTCTGTCCATAGACCCTCGTCCACAAGATCAAGACGAGCATTAACTCCATCATTTGTCTTTCCGAGAATATTAAATAATGTACCATATAACATCGAGTGTGTGGCGGATATGCAAGTGTTCCCAATAATCAAGTGTAAAGAAGATTGACTTCTTCTTCATCCATCTTCTTTCAACTCACTGTGATGCTTTGCACTTTCCACCTTTCTTTTTCCATGAGTTCAAAATTTTACCAACCTTGTCTAATATCTCTTTTTCGCTCAATGGTGTTTGAGGATCGCAAAATTCCTGCTTACTATTGAAAACTTTCTTTTGAGTGCGATATAGATGGTGACGTAGGAGAAACCTCCTTATACCAGTATATGTATTTTACCACTATGTTTCAGTCTAGGCGCATAAGTGTCTTTTCCATATATGGGGCAAGCATAATACCCCTTGCTAGTGCAACCAGACATATTTCCATATGCAAAAAAATCATTGATGGTCCGCAACAATACGGTCTTTAAATTAAAGAAATCTTTATTTTTTGCATCATAAGCATCAACTTCCTTTTAGACGCATAAAATTTTAGGCCAGAGTCCCTATGCGCCATAAATTCTCATGCACCCCATACTAATATGCGCCAGAACAGACGAGTACTCGGCGCAGCTAAACATAAAAAAATAGTATAAGATATTAAGAAACTAGGCTTTTATTTCATATGAAAGTCTATTACATGCCTAAAACTCTTTACAAAGGAGAATTATTTTACAAAAGAGAAAGAAAATCCTAAAAGCTACAGCCAGGCAAATCACTTGTCAGGCGCATCACTCAAGTTCTACAGCCAGACGCATCATTCCAACATCTCAGCGTAGGTGCATCCCCATGCACAGTCAGAGCGAATCACTTCCTCGTCAGCATATGGGCACTCTAGCAGGAGGAGTGGCGCTTCTAGCCTAAACAAAATTGGGGCATGATAGCCCTGACCTGTGGCTCTTCCAACATAACAAAAATTGGGGCACGACCGCCCCGATCTTTGGATACAACAGGTACCTTCAGCCCGTGTTGGGACACAACGATCCCGATATTTGGATGCAACTGGCACTTTCACAGGCTTTTATAAAAACAGGGCCAATGGCGAAAGAGATAACTCGGCGCATCTTCACCTTCGGAAGGAGCTCGTCGTTAAAGCTTCTTCGAATGAGGAGTTCGACGGTTCGCTAAAGCAGGGGGCCAGTCGAGTTCATCTCCATTTTGGAAAGACAAGTAAAGAATGGAAATAAGCTTCCATTCATGCTACTATTTATAGAACCGGGCAGCCCATAGCCGTACGCCAAGCGAAAGACTCTCTGACTTTCGTGCAATAAATTTGCATTCATGGCAATGAACTTGTCTCTTCGTATTTTGCTAAAAATCAAGGCAGCCCTTGACACCTAAAAGAACTCAAAAGATGGGCCACAGAGGATGCGATACGTGACGGATGCATCATGTGCCCCTACAGAGGTGCCCAGTAGGATATAGACCCATGCGCCTAGATCAGAATTAACCGATGCGCCCCTTTCAAACTTGTCATCATCAAGCATTTAATGCTGAGTGACAAAGGCGGCAACACATCTTCCAATGAGTCGCCCAATCAGCCGCCCTTTGCAGAAAATGAAGAGCCGCTGACATCAGTACCATCATTACACTTTTGGTCGGCTACAGCTATCCTTGCCACGTGGCCAATCGTTCATTCGTCTACACCTCGAAGCCATGCACCCAAAAGGCTGTATGTGCCTCAAAAGCCATGCACCCCCCAGACTTACTCCTGATCTCAAGATAAAAGCCAAGTCTCTGCATTGCTTCCACAACCATGCGCCCAAAAGCTCTGCATGCGCCTCAAAATCCATACGCTTGGACTTACCTATGACTCCTCGAAGTCATAGACCAAGTCACCCCATGCGTCTGATCCTAAGCGCATCCTGATGTGAAGCCCTGCATGCACCTCAAAAGCCATGCACCTGGTCTCGCTCTCGATCCCTAAAGACAGTAGCTTAGTCCTCTCCATGCACCTGATCCTATATTACACAACAGAACCAGGATACTGGCAAGTGAGGACGGACAAGGCCAGCTACGTAATACCAAAGTACGCCAGTACTCTGAAATCACGTATAAGCTGTAAAGACATAGGGGTTACTTCTTCAAGCCAACAGTCGATCCTAGGTCAAGCATTCCTAGGCATCTCAATCACACACAATTATACAAAGTACAAGAAGTATGATAATCAAATATACAATAGTAAAGCATCCCAAACCATTTATACATGGATGATCATGAAGCTAGTCATACCAAAATAGAGAACTAACAAGAGTAATAGTCATGCATGATAAGCTCTAGCAATAGTCTAGAATACGCACATCATGTTTTGGCCCGTAGGGTAAATATCAAGGACGTAAAACATAAGCTAAACACGCGCTCAGAGGCTAAACACCACAAAATAATAATGTACATATTAAGTAGGAGAATGAAACAAGAAATCCACTCAGGTACTATGGTGATTCGGATGGTCACCGGCTAGTAGATGTTACGGAAGATCCCTTGGACTCCTCTATCAGATCTGGCCAAACAAAACCAGTAGAGTCAGACCCCAAATAGCAATTATCACATGGAAGCCAAACTATGGACTAAAACCAGCAATAGCTAACATAACAATGGTTAGGGAAAGCAATAAGTAGATGTGAATCGAGACTCGTGCACTACCAATGCACTTATCCCGAGAATAGAAAAATAATAAATAAAGCATCACGTGACGTAAGTAATTAACATGTGACATAATGTACAATGTAGTTATGTTAATTAAATGGAAGCTTGAGAATATATAAAATCAATTGGTCATGTAAGCATGTGAGCCAGCCGGGTCATGAGAGCATGTTGACTTAGCATAGGGATTACGTAAAGCTTGTGAGATAAATAAACATGTGAGCATGTGAGAACCATATAGAACGATAATGATAGGATGACTTGGAAGCTATTCTGGAAGTCAAGTTACAAACCGTAAACCAAACAAGGATCGGGGTTGTAACCTTTCTCCTGAACAGAACTTAGCCTTCGATCATTCATCGACAAAATTAAGACATAAGCAATAATGTACTGAAATAAACATACGGATACTGCCTAGACAAAACTAGACTAGACTGAATCCATCCATCAATCACGGCCAAGTAATAAGTATGGCTTGATACTTTAACTGACTAGGGTTATCACAAGCCTAATCACTACAAGATGCAATGAGATGTTCCAATAGTCATAAACCTTCTAGACTATCCGAGTTATCCTTTCGCAGGTTGAGAGAGTTGAGTTAGGTGACTTTGTGGTGCAACACATGACAGCGTACTGGAAATACGCCCTATTCGTCGGCAGGCTACAAGTCCAATTAAAGCACCCAGATAACGAGATTACTTGTGATTAGGAAATCTCTTTATGAGCTACTTGATCAATCTAGTTGTTATCCTAGTCAGATTCAGTATGAATCCCTGACCGTGGTAATCAAGAATCCATATCTTAGACATGGTGCGAGACGAGACATGTAGTTTGTGCACGCATACATAAAGAATTTAACCATGGTGTCCAAAAGAGTTATATTAGCAAGGAGAAATAGCCGTCGCAACAGCATCTTCATTAAGAATGTCATGCTTAGGTTTACCTTTCAGGTAAAGAGTATATGTCAAGAGTACGCCTCTACGGGCTACTATCATGTAAGGAAAAGAAAAGACATACTTGTCAAGAGTGCGCCTCTACGGGCCACTATCATGTAAGCAAAGAAAAGACATAAATCGTGAGTGCACCACAACGAATCACTATCTAGATTGAGCAAAGGAGAGACATAAATCATGAGTGCACCCGGACGGGCCACTATCTAAGAATAAGCAAACATAATAATAAGGATCGCATTTAGAAAGAATTAGATAAAAGACGTAACATGGCATGGGAAAAAAGGATAAATAAAAGTACTACTTGACATAAAATAATAACTGAATCTATGCTAGTGTTAAGAATATATGGGGTACAATTATTCTCTAACTGTACAAAATCATCTTAATCATGATAAGAATTTATTACAGTCAAAGGAAACCAAAAAAATGTCAAGTACGGAAAACATGCCAAAAGATCAAAACTATGATTGAACTTATCAATCGCATATGAACTCCAATAAGGTGAACTGATAAAATTCTGAAGCCTAGACAAATGGCTACAAGCTCCTTGTTTTAGTATTTTTTTAAAGACTAACAGTTGAATAGCTCCAATGGGCAAAACAGTCAAAACAGTCATTCGTGCTAGGGCCAGCCAATATGGGCCAAGATGGCACCATGGCTAAGAAGGGTGCCAAGGTCAAAATGGTGTGTCATGGATAGCATGCGCCTAAGGTGACATACACAGGGAATGACATCTGCCCATGCAGGGAGCATGCGCCCAAAACTATGCACCTAGGGATATGCGCCTAGAGCTATGCTTGTCATAGAGAGCATGTACTAAAGAAGTCATGCCTCCAGGGTTGTATGCGCCAAAGCGTGTATGCGCCCACATGATGGGACAGGGTGTACTGGAAGGGAAGCAAGGAGACTATGTTCCTAGGCAAGTGGGCGCATAATCAGGGCTATGCGCCCAAGCGGAGGGGGGAACAAGGTGTACTTGGGCGTATATAAAGGCTATGCGCCTAGGGCTATGTGCAAAGGGCCATGCGCCTAAGCACAGGAAGCTGGGGGCCTTGGGCGCATAAAAATGGCTATGCGCCCAAAGGAAGACTGCTGTGGGCACATGGAAATGTTATGCGCCAAGCACTGTTCTTCTTCCCCAATCCGAGAACATGTGTTCATGGAACCCATGAACCTTCCAAGTTCATAAATCACTCAAAACAAATCTAAATTCGGGTTTTCAAAGGTTCATTTTGAGTAAAATCAAATTCCCTACAACATGGAACAATCAAAACTTGAAAATAATAAAGTTTGGTAGATCAAAATCCAAGAAAACCAAGATTTGAGTAAACTTAGATCTATAAGAAATTATCAACCAAAATCAAAAATAATAAGTACTAAAGAGGCTTATAATTTTGTAAGGAAGAGTTTAAAACAAACAAAATAACATTTGTCCAACATTTGTCAAGATGTACTTACCTTAGGTTGGAGAAGAAAATAAAAAGGAAAAAGATGAAGAGAATGAAATAATGGAGGAGAGAGAGAAGTTTGGGTTTTATACAAAACCATCTCATCTCAAACCAACTAAACCAAGCCAAACCAAGTTGAACCAAATCAAATTAAACCAAGTCATAATTAAAGGAAAGCATGGCTAAGAAAGATAAGTCAAAATATGGGTCACCTGACAAATGTCAGAATTTTGTACACTTATACTAAAACTACGTATAACAGAAAACATGAGTGACAGGCATGCCGTCGGCATACAATGGTACACTGGCAATATGCCGGTCAAGGAGAAAATCTATAAGTTGAGAAATTTAAAAGCGTTCCAAAAATTAAGAAAATATAAAACCCAATACAAAATACATATCCGTATATAAATACCGATACAGTGAGACAAGTCTCACATCCTGGGCACATCAAGACAGGTCACCCTCCCCCAAATCTGAGATCTTTGAGCCATGAACACGCACCATGTGTCATTTGACTAAGTTCTACCTACTTATGGGTGCTAACCACCCAAGATCTCAGCAACAACCAAATCCTCGCAACTGCCACGTATTAGCTCCACTGCAGCCCAACGCAACAGTTCAAACAGATTCAAGACGCATCATCCATGCACCTCCACCAGCATCAGCCATGTGGCATTCCTATACCCAGGTGCATCCTATATATGTGCAGAGGCAGCTCAGCCTGCTGTCTATAAATAGAAGGATCATTCCTTCATACATACGGACAGATAGAGATATATACATGGAGATATATCCACAGATAATATCAGAGAGCAGGAGAGACATTTCGTGTCTTCTTTCCCTAAAAATACTCCGGCATTCATCAGATCGTCAACGGAGTCCACATATTACCACTTGCTCCATCAACATAGTTTTCAGATAAAAATAAAAGTGTACTCAAAGGACTACATCTAAGTCCTACATTGTATACTGTTCTATTTGTAATTGAAATATAAAAGTTGCAAATAAAAAACCTTTTGTCTTCCCCATTTTTTGATGGCGAATCTGCTGGGGATGACCTTCTCCTCCAACGAGAAGGTTGTGTTGCAATCTGACGACATCAAGCTGGGCTCCTCCTACAAAACATTTGTGGTACACCTCGATCAACAAGCATATGTGGAGTTTACATCTAAAGGAAGTACAAGTCAATCAAAGCGACTGCCAAAGCCGAAGAAGACTCACCGAGTCTGGGTACACAAGGGCGATGCGCCTAGCACCATCGCAGAAGGGTATGCGCCACCACAGCTGACCCTTCCTGCTGATATTCTCAGTAGCCAAGATTCGCCTACTGGTGCAACACGTCTGTCAAAAAAGTGCGGTATTGACTGCATTCCACAACTATCTTCTTTTCAGTCGAAGAAGATGCGTCAACGGAGCAGAGGCACAGCCAATCTCCCGTGCATAAACTCCGGTGCGTAGAAGAAAATATCTATCTTTGACAGACTCACTCACTGTCATGGTGAGGCAGAATTGGATTCTGAGTACTATGCACCTTCGCAGGCTAGTACATAGAGATCCAAGGCAGCACAGGCCATGTACCCTAAATGTGCTATACCAACAGCAAACCAGAAGCATGCACTTAAAATCATGCTCGCTGCTGATGGCAGGCTGTACAGGGTTGACTCGGGCATATTTGCGAGCCGACCTTCAAAGTCCTTGTCCTATTTGGGCACATCTACTGTATTTCGAACCAAGTCAGACAGGGCAAAATCTATGACGTTGAACCCATGTACCCACTTAGGTGGTGCACATGAAGTAGGTTCAAGTTGCAATAAATGTTGTTCCCCCACCATTGATCTGGGCGTATCTCATACGCGTGAATTAGATCAGGGGGCACAACATTTACATGACTACCCCGGTGCTTGGCCTTGCCACGCGCCTGAAGAGGGTATCAAAGTGGAACTCTTCCATCATGATTTGCGTAACGTGATCACTCACAAACGCAGATCGAAAGAGTTAACCAATAAGCATGATACGCCCCTCATATGGCACACTTGTACCATAATCACCATCAACTTTTATTGTTGTAAGATAGCAGCTCCACCACAAAGGCAGTCCGTGTTTCAGTAAATATAATCTATGGCATCTATCCGACGTCACCTCGGTAAGAGAGTGCCAATTGAAGACGAAGAGGGGCCTAAGATCGCTTCCTGCCATATTATCACCAACTTTCACTCATCCGAGAGAAAGATAACTGCCAACTTCTCGACCTCTGCAACGTCATCCAAGAGTCAGCCGAGGAAGAACAAGATGGTAATCCCGTCCTCAGGGGTATTCGAAAGTACCCAGGCAAGGAAGAAGTCTCTGGCTGAAGCAGTGACTAGAGGTAGTCAAATTCCTGACAATCCTCCTCTTGAAAACTAGGAAGTCCCCCAAGGAACCAACCTCGATGTAGCTGGAGTAGCTAATACGAGGCCTCGGAAGAAGAGGCCCTTCTACAGGAAAGTGAAGTCAAGAGTGAGGCTTCAACCGATCTATCCACTTCCACCCATGTCATGATAGCTTACATGGCAGGGGGTTGTGATGAAAGAGAATCAGACGCTCCAGCTCCGAACATCATGCAGCGTATAGACGCTTTGGAAGGGGGTTTCAAAATTCTCTCTGCCTCTATGCAAACCTTGACTCAAGCAGTACTCAAAATTTGGACCACTCTAGTAAGGGCACCTATCTTCACTAGTCCTGATCTAGTGGCCAATGGAGAATCAAGTATACCCCCTCAACAGATATCTTCGGGTGCAGATCATCATGTCGCACCCTAAACATCGGCTCCTTCCAATATCCAACTTCAGGCTCTACCACCTTTACTTGCCCCTAGCTCTACTGAAATTTGATCGAGATGATTAGAGACCTGCGTGAGCACTTCGAGGCTCAAACTAGGCAGAAGGAGTGTCAGAAGATGGAAATCCCACAACCTTACCCCCTTGAATGGAACAAGGTGGTCTATCCTCCTAAGTATAAACCATAAACACTGACGCCATACGACGAAAAGGATTCTCCTCGTCGGTACCTGACATACTTTCAGTCTCAGACGGGGCATCTCCCGAAGGAAGACACCCTACTCATATGCCTGTTTATTGGGGCATTAAAAGGAGTCTCCTATGACTGGTACTATAGTCTCCCTGACAACTCCATATCATCCTTCGATGACCTGATACGCCTCTTCTTCGATCAGTTCTACAACGATGGAAAAGACATGACCATATCTTCTTCATAGAAGTCCGTCAGACGGAGAAAGAAACTGTTCGAACCTTCATCGAGCA
Source organism: Iris pallida (assembly GCA_029216955.1). Lineage (NCBI taxonomy): Eukaryota > Viridiplantae > Streptophyta > Magnoliopsida > Asparagales > Iridaceae > Iris > Iris pallida. The sequence continues at coordinate 1,288,481 of JANAVB010017399.1, forward strand.
TTTTTGACAAGCATGCCTAAGGTTACCTCTGGGTATGCTAGAATATACACTCGTTGACTCCTACAGCATGAACATGATCCCTGCGATCAAACTCTGGCTCAACTCCGCTCTGCCTCCCGATTGGAGTTCATTGATTATCAATACCGAGGCCACTGAAAAAGGCACATAATGATCGCCTTTTAGGAGTTAACTTCCCTACCTTTGACGACAAAGTAAAGCTGCCTGCTACCAATAACAGTAGGCATGAGGCAAAAGGGAAGCAGGCATTGACTGTCAGCGCTTCAAAAAGTATGCAGGGACCTGTTCAGAAGCCTCCACCTGTACTGAGACCGAATATGGTCTACTCTTTCAATGATGATGATACCTTACAGCTCTTCGAGATGCTGAAACAGAGCAACAAAATCAAGTTGCTTGATCCAAAGTATCCTAATAAGTGGGCAGAGTCGGCGATCCGAGGTACTATCACTACCATCTGTTTGCATAGAATAAAAGTTTTTATTACAAACTAAGAAAAAAGAGTATATGAGTAAAATTGATTTCTGGGGAAGTACAACTATAGGAATCTAATCAGAAGACGATCACTTTATCCTTTGGACGATGTGATATCAAAGACACGAGCCTCTGGAGAATATAGCAGCACTTTAGCAGAAGATTATGATCACTCTTGATGATTTGTAAATGATTTAAAACTCTATTTATAGAGTTCTTGAAATAACTGTTTAGTAGTTATTCTAGATTGTGCGTGCTTCAGGTTGCGCGCCTCTTGTTCACTTGCACGAACAGTTACACTAACTGCTATGGATGGGTAGCATCATTTGATCGAGATACGCTTGGTCATGAGCAGTGTAGTGGATACGATCTGTGAAGTTAGTGGCTTGCGTGCCACGTTACTCTGTTCTAAGCAACATTTGAACACTTTGTGCGCGCTTTATCAGGTTGCACGAGGGCACAATACAACAACATGTGGGAGCGGTTTGTACTAACTGCTGTAGACGTGTGGTATCGTTTGATTGAGATGCGCATGGTCGTGAGCATTATAGTGGGCACGATCTGCAAAGTTGATAGCTTGTGCGCCACGTTATCCTGTTTTAAACTAAGAGTTGATCAAGTGGCGCCACTTTGTCAGGCTGCACATAGGCGCAACTTAACGACTAGCGCCTTTTGATTAGGTCTTCTGTGCTGATTAATCCTTGCACCATTCAGTGACTTGCGCCAACCAGCTGTCAGCATTAATTACATGCTGATAAAGTCTTCTCGAGTGCCGCGTTGCACGAGATTCAAAGGAATTTTCCTTAATCTCCGTGCTGTCAGTTGTTAGATAATGAGGACGTCATTAAAGCTTCTCAAGGAAGTGTGCCACGGAGTTCTTCACGCACCTTGACTCCAGCTCAACCTGGCGTTGGCGCAGTCTCATGCTGTACAACTTGGTAATTCGACACAACTTAATGTTTAGGTGCCATTAGATGATTGAAGGCTTTAATGAGTGGCACCTCTTAAATTTTAGGCTCTACAAGACCCCCTTCAAAGTTTTCGAAACTTGAAAATACTTCAAAGTTTTGAAATACTATGAATTAGACTAGTTTTGTTTGGATTGCGTCAGTCAATGCTCAACTGTCATAATAAATTTCTTCTCGAAAACATTCTATCTCCTCTTCGTCTTTCCGAGTTGCATTAATGATGTTCGGTTTCTCGTGGGGAATATGAAGTGTTGGTTGGTCGTATATACAGGGAGAGGTCCTTGTATTCATCCTTTACTTTTGTACTTCTATGGCACGTAAGAAGAAGGAGATGGCGACTGGCATAAATGCCGAAGTGAAAGTTCAGGAGACAAGGCCTCATACTGTGCCTACAGTTCTGTCCGAGGCTGACCGATTGCTGTAAGCAAATAATCTCTTAGAATGCTTTGGATTGACCCCAGCAGTCTTCGATCGTCCGAACAGTGGTCCTTCGACCTCTTCTGAAGAGCACGGTGATACAGAAGGATTTCTTCGTCTGATGCATCGTTCAGGGATTCATGATATGCGCGAATTAGGCTCTTCTCTTGGCCAAGCTGGTGAAGAAGACAAGAAGAATTAATGGTTTATGTAGGGGCGCCACTTTTTCTTTTGCCTTTTGTGCAACTTATATTGTAGGGACTTGTTTTCTCCTATGTAATAAATAAAAAAAATTATTTCTGCTACCTTTCTGTAAATCTTTTCGTGCACTCTGTTTAGTCGTGCGTGCCAATGCGCCATTTTGACCAACACAAACGTTCACTATTTTTAGAAGAACACGTGGCAGTTTTCGTACGGTTTTAAGCACCTTTCGTTTAGGTCCTTCCTGAGATAGGCTCCTAGAATGACGCGCCTGTTCATATCTTCTAAACTCTTTAAATAGCTAATATGAGACATCAAAAATGTCCATGAACTCTCCCTTTTCATTTCTTCTTTCTGTTGATGGTGATGGTTCTTTGCAGAATCCCCTTGGCGGTCAGGAGTTCAATATTCGTGAGCCTTTCTGTGCCACCAAACTTCGATGTTGTTCTTCTGCATACCGCATCTTTGGATGTTGGTTTGCCGCACTATACATCATCGACGAGCTTCCGCCCAAACATAGTTGATTTTGATGGTAAGTTGAAACAAAGAACCAGTAGTTTCTATACATGAGCGTCATTCATGAATTGTGTTTAACTTGTGTCGCTTTATACAAAAAACTATTTTGAAGACAGCACTGATTTGTAGAAATGTGGCGCATGTTGTAGACGTGTGTTTGCCATTCAAATATCAAAGACAGGTATTACAGAAATACTGAAATTGATTGCAAACTCGCTTGCACGAAGAAGAGCCTAGAAAGAAATCCTAGAAAACAATCTAAGTACAATTGTTTAGTTTTTGATTCTGGGGGTGACGGTGGAGGCTCGGGAAAGTGCTATCAACTCTGCCTTACTCCTTTGACTATCCGACGCCGTCTTAGCTCTTGAAGAAATTGCCCTTCGTAGGTTGCCAGCCTTTTGCAGGGGTGTGGCACTCTGCTATTTATAGTGATATACGTTTTGAGCTGCATAGATGGCTCGTTGCCACATGGCTACAACAGTACGTAAAGACCCGCTCTTTGGTCGCCAGCTAGTGATTTGTTGGGATTCTGTTGCCGCAAATCTGGGTGGCTGAGACTTGGTCAACCTGCCGCGTGTCCTATCGCCGGATAGGACTAATCTGGAGTCATTTTGAGCCGTATGAGTTTTTTTAGTTTTTGGCCGCATAGGACTCATGCGGCTTAGGCCGCAGTCTCCCTTAGTCCGCATGTAGCTTAAGGCCTTTTAAGCCGCATAGATTCTGTGTTTCGGGCCGCATAAAGCTCATGTGGCTTAGGTTACAGTCACCCTTGGCCGCATAAAGCATAGAGACTTTTAGGGCCGCATAGGTTGAGCCGCATAAGGTTCATGCGGCTCGGGTAGCAATCCTTCTGGCCGCATGACTGTGTCTAAGCAATGAACCCTGTTTTAGGTGACATGACATTTTGTCTAATCACGTCTTATCTTTTTGTCAGAGTGTCAGAGCTGTCATTTTTTTTAGATTTGACAGAGTTCGTCAGCTTTATCAGAAGGACTGATCAACTTGGCCGTATATCTTCCTTCTGCGGCTCGAATCAGTCTAGTTGCATTCGGGCCGCATGGGGCGTTGAATCTGTCATGTGGCTCTCCTTTATACGGACTAGTTAAGCACAAAGTACTTATGCGGCCAGTTGTGAACCACATGAACCCCATATTTCCTATGCTTCTACAAGACGCCCTTCAAAGTTTTCAAATTATAAATTTGGAATACTTTGAATAAGAAGCATTAAGATATATCAAGTCGCAGGGAGTCTTCAAGTCAGGAGAGCCCTTTAGCTGCAGGAAGATCTTGAGCCGTAGGGAAATTTCGAGCCACAGAGAGATCTCGAGCCGCAGGGAAATCTTGAGCCGCAGAGAGACCTCATCCAGCCTGCCGGCTGTCACTGCTGTATTTAATTTCTTGAATTGGTTTTGGATTTGGGTTCTCTTTTCGAGATAAAGCCGACAGTTACTAGGGATAAAATCTCCAAACGTCATCATTATCTTTAATGATCTCGAGAATCGAAGCGGCTTTCTTCAGAAACTCTATAAATAGGGGTCATTCGTAGAGAGATTTTTCTCTTTTACTTTCTTCTCCTTCGTCTTCATCATCCTTTCTTTCTAAGTATTAGCCATGGCTCCAAAATCTTCCAAGTCAACTGGTGTTGCGGACAAAGGGAAGGGACTTGCCTCTCCGTCGAGAGCAGCGAACTCTCCTTCCATTCATCCCGACGTGTAACCCCCATCAAGGGTAAGGACGGTGGAAAGATGACGACAAAAATTTTGAATGGTCATATCACATATTTTATGCACGGGCCTGTCATATATCGCCTCTGTGTTTTAAGCCTGGTCGATACGTGCCCTATCTCATTTGGACTGTATGTGTTCTACATTATAGGGCCGTATGGGCCGAGCGGCATAAGCGCTACACATTCGAACCTGAACCGCATAAGTGCCCCAAGACTGATCCGCATAAGCACTTCATGACTAAGCCGCATAAGCGCCTCATGATTGAGCTACATGAGAACTTCATTACTGGGCTACATGAACCGCATATGTGCCTTATGACTGAGTCGCATGAGCACTTCATGACTGGGCCGCATAAGTACCTTATGACTGAGCCGTATAAGCACTTGATGACTAAGTTGCATGAACCGCATAAGTGCCTCATGACTGAGCCACATGAGCCCTTCATGACTGAGCCACATAAGTGCCTTATGACTGAGCCGCCTGAGTACTGTTTGGCTAGGCCGCATTGCTGAAGAATGAATATCTTCTAACTTTACTTCTTCTTTGTCCTTCGCAGTGAACTTGCCCACAGCTCCATCGGGGGAGTTCTTGATAGGATATGCCCATTCTGTATTGGGTGTGAGACGTGACTAGATAGTCGAACGCGTGTCAACTCAAATCACTCGGAATCAACTGAGGCCAGGTTAAGGGAGATCAGGAACCAATCATTTTTTTTACTTACTTAGTATGATGAATTTCAGGAAGCTAGGGGACATTCATCTAAAACTCACGTTCTTGTTCGGAGATGCTATAATTGTCTCAAACTTCCGTACACTGGAGCTATCCGAGAGCTGGGATTTTTTTCCAACGGGATATCGATTCACCTTCCTCAGATGGAATGCCATTTCTCTCTGTCAAGTTTCAACATGGTGCATATCGAGAGGCTAATGGCGGACCCCATAACTTAGGACCGGCAAGCAATCTTCATAAGCAATATCCATTATAATAGACGGGTGCGGTCACCGGTTGCGACCAGGGAGTCGGTCAGTTGTTCTGTCGTCGGACTAGCCCTCGGTAGTTTTATCAATGACCTGAGGCCCAATAATCGGTTCTATGAGGCCGACACCTTCCTGAACCAGATTGCCCGCAAAGGATCATATCCCACGGGCAGACTGTCACTGCAGAATTAGATGTGTCGTTCCCCTCCGTGGGTCAACTTGACACTCTGGATTCTATCGACATATGGTGATACTTTACAGCAGCTCGGCCTCTACTATGCCATAAGGGGCACTTGCTATGGTCTTCCTATGAACACAAAGCTATTCATAGTACTCCCCAAGATGTAAAATCATCGTACGGGGAACTTTTTTACACTTGCTGGGGAGATGGGGCTCGCCCTCACGAGATGTATGACGTCTCCAAGTTGCCCTGGGGTGACGAAGCTTATAAATAGTATACCCCTATGAATGAGGAGTTTGAGACATTAGAGCGGTGATTTCTCGGGTTCCTTGCCGTTTACCGGGAAGTGTTATATCATCATAGCACTTGTCAACAAATATCGAAGAAGAAAGATGAAAGTTCTGAGGGGACCCTTCCTCACACCAAGGCTTGGGTCAGTTACTTGTTCGACCTTGGTGCCTCAGGCCTGGTTGCCCTCAGACTCAAGCAGGGGTGGATACTCAAGTGCAAAGCGCCAAGAGGACCAAAGCTTCTGGTGATAGATTCAGAAGCCAATTCGACACATTTAGCTACTTCTATCAAGATATCCAACCCTTGTCCAATAAGGCCATCTTGGCTGGATTTCTGATGATATGGCTGAGGATCTGTGTGGTCTCGGGGGGGTTTTGGTTCTATTGAGAGAATCAGCCGTAACCTGATCCTCCCTGCTGTCAAGCTAGTCTTCGAAGACAGGCTAGCTCTACTCCCAGCCATGGTATGCAGTATCCATCGCGGCCTTTGTATCTTTACGGCCAGAACCATAGCTCGTGACGTTACGAAAGATTTCAACCGAATTGGGTAACCCTAATACTACCTTATGGGGTGGCTGTTAATACACTGCCCCTCTCTGATGTGACCTGGCCTTGAGGGGAACGCAACGATTAACGATGCATTCATATATCAGTATCATAATATGCCTTGGACCTGTTCGACTATGTTCGACTGCCGTGTCGTGCTCGCACGGGTGGACAACTACTCCTTTTTTGCGTCGGTCCCGCCTTTCAGTGATGAGGAAATGAGACGTCTTTATCTTGATGGCAACGTCGTGCCCCAGATTCTATTCGAGAAGATGTTCCGCTGGTTACAGAATATCCGTCCTGCACATCTGGTGTACCGCAACAGTAATATTGTTTTCTTGGAACCTTACTTGCCCAGCCGATATTCTAGACAATTTGGGTACTGCCAGTTGTTTTTGGACAACCCGAGTCCCTGCTTGGGTTACGAGGGCGACATCCTAGATGGTATCCGAGCCTGGCATTACTACAGTGTCGTCTGTACCCAAACCATCTTTTCTCTTCATGATATCGGGGGCTTCATGCGCATCTCGTACATGGCGGCCCTCCACCATGTCTCTGTGAATGGACCTCCCTATGACTTCGATGCGAGTACCAGTTTCATAACCGGTACTAAGCTGGTGAAAAAATACGAGGAGTCCAAAAAGAGGAACAGGGCAGGGAAGGCGAAGGCTGTTGAAGTCTCTGACTCTGATTCTACTGATACGGAAGAGGAGGATGAATACAACGATCCGTTGCCCCCTGCAAGTATTCCGTGACGTGCTTGCCTTCTCCTGTGCCGAGTCCTTCGCCTAAGCGAATTAAGCGTGGACCTTCCATTGCCGATGGGCCTCGTTCTCAAAACGGGTTGCATTTAAGAATCGAGGGTCTGACCTCGCGGGAGGGAGCAGTGTTGTCGAAACCCTCCTGGCGGTAAATTTTATTTCGGCCGACCATCATGTTACTTTTGGGATTTGATCTTATTGTTTATTTTTTTTCCTTTGCACAGGCTTTGGAAGGCATAAACCCTTTGGAGCCCGATGCTGCTTTCGAGATTCCTCCAGTTACGAGCACCCTGGTTGAAGAAGGTGCAAGCCTTACAGAATCAAATATCGAGGCTGCAGCATCTCAGTTTGTCGCAACCGACCCAACTACACTTCCTTTCGGGTCAACCGAGGCTGGATTGACAGATGCAGGTGATTCGGATATTGCTGTAGAGGAGGATATGGGGGCAGTGGAAGAAATTATGACTGTCTAAAGCGAGCCGCTATCTCCACCGCCCTTCTCTGGAAAGCTATGTCATATTCTTACCGACCAGAAGGTTCATTCGCTCTTTCTTTATATCCTTCGAGTCAAGCAGATTGTCGGTTGTCCTGGATCTATAGGCGATGCTCCTTCATTACCGTTGGTGGACATAGCCACGGAGGAGGAGGTAGTGGACGACGTCAGGGCGGACCTTTTACCGAAGAGGAGAAATGGACCTCCTCTCCTTCAAATCAAAAAGAACCCCGCCGAGCCGAGTTCAGAGCCGTTTATACCAGAAGTGCCGATGGTAGAGGCGGTGGTTCCTATATCAGCATCGGTGGATGCAGGGTTGATTGAAGCGGCCTCTTCCCCGGAGATTGAACTCTCCACTCTGCCTTTTTTTTGCTCCTTCGAGCTGCAGAAGAGGAGATTGCTGCTGTATGGGAGTCTCGTCGCTCAGAGTTTGTTTCCCTTCTAACAGGGTCGTCGAGCTCTGCTATACCTTTTTCTCATGCACCTTCGGGTTCCTTGGCTGATACTCCTTCGAGGCCGTCGTCTTTGGAGAGTCTGGACGAATCGTCAAGGGATATAGTTGAGAGCTTCTACCGTCATCTAAAACGAAGGGTTGAAGCTACTTCAATAAGAGGGACTTCATTTGTCGTGGCCCGTCACTGTGCCCAAGGCCAGATTGACCTGCTGAAGATGCTTCCGGGTGGAGAAGGGGTGGCCATCCTTCTGGAGCATAAGCTGGCAGAGGCTGATCAGTGCCTAATCCAGTTGCAAAAACTGCGGCAAGTCGATGTGTCTGCTGCAGTAGAGCAGGATTGTGCTTTCCTTATAACAGCCGTGGAAAAGGTGAAGGCCGTATAGGAGATGACTAAGCCCACCTTGGAGAAGGACCTCCATAAGTTATCTCTCAAATATGACAGGCTGAGCCGAGGGAGTGAGATTTGTTTGACTCGTGAGGAGACAACCGTTCGTGCTATAATCGAAATGAACGAGCAGCTACTCCAGCTCTAGGCCAGGCTGACCTCTCTGGAGACTGAGCTCCAAGCCACTCGTCAGGAAAAGGAGGAGATCTGCAAAGAGACTGATGAGGTCGCAGGAGCCTCTGCTGCTCTAGAGGAAGCATTAAAAAAACTAGAGGAGAATTGGCAGGCTCATGCACATCTTAAGGATGCTAAAAAGCTATCCCAGGTAGCTGAACGCCGAGCCAGACTGAGAATTGAGTCCTCTACTAAGCAGCTGGAAGACATTCTCACCAAGCTATGTGTTGATGATGGGTAGTAAATTTTCTCTCCCCTTTTTTTGAGATGTAGTCTTTTGAATGTAACTGATTTTGAATAAACAGAATACATTCACTCCATTCTCTATTTGTGGTATTTTGTGGTGCTCGTACTAGAGGGCCTACTGCAGCATTTATGTTTGATAAAAGATATCCTACTGGTGGACTTTTTTTTGGACCTATTGTCCTTTTGTGGATCTGGAAATGCGAGCAAATAGATTTGAATGATATTTTGTGGACCTACTACTCTTTGGTACACCGATGGTGCGAATAATAGATTAGGATATCTTTTATGGACCTATTACCCTTCTGCACACTGGTGGTGCGGGTAATAGATTAGAATAACTTTTGTGGACCTATTACCCTTTTACGTACTGGCGGTGCGGGTAATAGATTTGAAACAAAACCTACCAGAGGTAATATGGACATGATAGGTTCTGTGGTCTTAGCACCATGTCTTTTATCTCGGGTTGGGTACAGGTGTCAAGTCGGGACATTAACGGTATCAGAGGTAATATGGACGTGACACACGATAATCAGGAATAATTTTTGGATGACCTATTGCCCTTTTGCGCCCTAGTGGTACGAGTAATAGATTCGAGACAAAGCCTATCAGAGGTAATATGGACGTGATAGGTTTTATGGTCTTAACACCATGTTTTTTATCCCAAGTTGGGTACAGGTGTTAAGTCGAGAGATTATCTATATCAGAGGTAATTTGGATGTTATATATGACAATCGAAACATCAGAGCGGAAGTTCGGAGGTATCGGTATACATGACTTGTCACTCAGGGAGATGCAATATGAGTCCCCTCGGGGGGAACAGAGTGTAAGTTCAGAGGTACCTTATGTACATAACTCGACACTCTAGGCAGTATTCTTTTTTTTTAGTCCAACGGCAGCCTCTTATTAATGAAATAAGGAACTTTTATCGACAGGGATTACATCATCAGGAGAGGGGCTATCCACCTGTGCAACCAGGTACTTGGCGAGTTCTACGTCCTCTTCGGCTACCCCTGCGAGCCCAGAGGTTGGGATGTTGTCTTAGGCAGCTTAACCACCAAGGGTCACTACAAAAAATGTTGGCTTTTGGGACAACACTTTTAAGAACTCTAGTTTTAAACGTCCTAAAAAATTATTATTTGGAACTGCTATATTTTTTTGTAACAAAAAACGAATTTATTGGTGACAGATTGAAAAATGGATCTCTTATTTGGGACTATTAATAATTTTCGTTCCAAATAAATTTTGAGACCGTCTCAAATAATCTCAGCGGGTATGCATATGTTTGAAGTTTGACTTATTATGTCATACTTTAATCTTTATCTTCTACTTGAATCATTAAAGCCAAAAATTTCTAGTATACCTCACTACACCAAAATGGCTAATTAGGAACACTAGGGGCTTGTTTGGTAAATGGATTTGGATTTTGGATCTGGATTTGGAAATCCAAAATTCAAATACAAATCCAAATCATGGTTTCAAAATCCAAATCCAAGTCCAAATCCAACTCCAACCAAAAATAGGATTTGGATTTATGATTAATAACTAAATTATAGTCATGATCAATAATTAAGCTATTAATTAATTATAGTTATTATTAATTATAAAATTAGTAATTAACGATTAATAATTAATAATTAATGATTAGTTATTATTAATTATAAAATTAATAATTAACAATTAGTTAATTTTTAAATAAATAATGATTAATAAATAACGATTAGAAATTATAATTAACGATTAATAATTAACGATTAATAATTAACGATTAATAATTTTTAATTAATGATTAATAAGTAATAATTAGTAATTATAAAATTAATAATTAACGATTAGTTAATTTTTAAATAAATAACGATTAATAATTAACGATTAATAATTAATAATTATAAATTATAATTAATTTTTAAATAAATAATGATTATTATAATTATAAAATTAATAATTAACGATTAAGAATTAATAATTAACGATTAGTTAATTTTTAAATAAATATTAGTTATTTTTTAATTAACTATAAATTAAATATTTTAAAAATAATAATTATAAATTAATATAATGATGATTAGTAAATTATTAATTAAATTATCATAAAATATGATTCTAGTCGTGATTAAAATATTATTAATTAATATTATAATAAAATAGTTATTAACAAATTATTAATTAATATTATAATAATACTAATAGATTATTAATTATGATCATAATTGGATATTAATTAATAAATTATTAATTAAGATTATAGTTATGATTAATAAAATTATTATAATTATGATTAATAAAGTAATAAATTATTAATTAGGATTATTATAAATTATTAAATAATAAAATTATTAATTAATAAATTATTAACTTAGAATATAATTATGATGACTAACTATTAGTTAGTTTTTTATTAATTAACTAATTTTTAACGAAAATATTAAAGAATAAATATTTTAACAAAATTATTAAAGAATAACTAATTTTTAACAAAATTATTAAAGAATAAATATTTTAACAAAGTTATGAAAGAATAACTAAATTTTTTCTCCCAAATCCAACCAAATTCAAGTTCTGGATTTTGTCATACTTTCCATATCCAAATTCATCTCCAACCAAATATAGGATTCCATGGATTTCTCTTCAAATCCATAAAAATCCAAATTCCATCTCCAAATATGGTTTACCAAACGGGCCCTAGGCGTATTTCAATGCAAAAAGCCTATTTGGCGTGCCTATGTTTTGGAACGCAAAAAAAGTGTACCAGAATAAAAAATCGTTCCAAATATTACGTTTAATTTTTTTTTTTAAATTTATTTATTTTGGAACACACTTAAACCGTTACAAAATCGTTTCAAAGCATAAAAAATTAATTCATATAAAAGAGTTACACAGACCCCCTCCGATCATTCCAAACCCTCCCTTATTTCCAATCGTTTTAATTCCAAACCCTCCCCTCTCTCCTGACCTATACCTCACGAAAAAGGAAAAGGGAGGGAAACCAAAATCCACACAAAAAAGTGAGGGAAATAAAAAAACAAACGAAAAAGGGAGGGAGAAGGGAGAGAGCTTCAGATGATGATGATGATGTCCTCATTTTTTTTCTCTCCATCTGCTCGTTTGAAGAAAAACCACGCGAAGTTCTTCCGACTACTGCCAAAGCTTCAGATATGCTCCGTCCCTTGTTTCAATCTGCTCCGCTCCTCGTTCCAATTTATGGCCTAGAAGGAAAAGGGAGGAAAATCTTCCTCCACAACCTCCGCCATTAGAGACTTATCCGGCGACTATAGAGCCTCCACCGCTGGAACTTCTCATCTTTCTAGGTTTTGCCCTAATTTTTGTAAATTATTCGTAATGTATGCTTTCACCCTAATTTCTGCGATGATTTATATTCGGCACGTTCTGATTTTGATTTTATTGAAAGCCCTAATTTCTGCGATGAGTATCAGGTTCCATGTATTCATCACAATTGATCCAACTCTTTCAATACTGCTTTTAATCATTATACACTTGGTGTGATTCTAGGCTATAGCTTATGGAGACTGACAATGTCAAATATTTTGAGAGAAGGGCACAACTATACATTTTTTTCCTATCAATATCGATATCTAGCATATATGTTATATATAACAATGACAGTTTTCGACAAGCTCCGTTATCAGAGTTCAAGGTTTCTGATTAGTAAGGTCGTACAAACTCTATGTGATATATGCTTTAGTTTTGAAGTCAAGTGGAATACTGCTAATAATAATTTTAGTACCATGCCGGTACCATTTTTGTGTCAGTAATATCCGGTATGACGTGAACACTGCATAAGTATAACATTACATGCCTAAATCAGTACTCCATGCCTACATCGTGTCGTGTCATATTAGTATCTTGCAACCTGGATTGTCTTACATATGTCAGGTTGTATTTAGTTTCGGTTATAGAAGAGAAGAAACCAAACCCAACCCACTTATAGCCAATAGAAATCTATCAACTACTAAATAGATTTGGGTAGGATTGAGAATACCATGGTTATACTAAAGCTCTTTTCTACAGCCTGTCAAGGAACCTACATATTTGAAGGCTGCATGGCATCTGCTGGAGATATTTTATGTTGATAAAATGTCATCGTCATGGCTTCCAGAGAGCCTTGTCGATTGGTTAGCAGTAATGATCTTTCTTTGTTTTACTTTTCTCTGTATCTGGCATGTAATTTTTTTTATATACTTTAGCTTTTATTTATCCTCCTAAATATCCAAAATAAAATTTTTTGGTTCTTTGCAGGATTATGATAGCCTCCTATCAAAGGCAGAGCCAACTATCCATTCAAAGCTTGTAGGGCTGCAAAACAAGCTTGTCTATCTACAGGTTTTACTTCCTTGCATTTGTTCTAAAACTAAACTATTCAATCTCATCTTTTTCCCTCTAAAATTGTGAACTTGATATAGTCTATACTGTTGTTGTTCTCTGAATTTATGCGATTTAACTATTTTATGTAACTCCATGTTTTACGTTGCAAGTTCCTATGATAGTTTCCTGTATATTGTTATTCTGCAAATATGAGTCTTCTGTGCTATGATATTCATTTGTATTCACTGTACATTTTGTGTATTATCCTTGCAACTTTGTATGGTAATAATCCCTGGGTTTTCTTTTATATCTGCCCGTTTATAATTATTTCACTATATTTCTTTCCACAGGTCATTGAAGATGATCCTGAATATTGGGAAGGAATATCACTAGCACTTGCCGTTGGGTGGCTTGACATTGCGGTAAGGTGCCTGATAGTTATCTTTGGATAAATAGTATGTTTGTATGTACTATATCGACTGTCGATAAAGTGATGTTCAATAACCGCATTGATCATACAGGTGAAATTGTTGAGATTACATGGGTCTTACCAACTAGATCAAATTGACAATCGTGAGGTTTGTAAGAAGATATATTCATTTGGGTTGTTTTGTAAGAATAGTGCTCGTTAAAAATGCATTGTAGACATAATTGAACTTCTACATATTTTCGTACTATATGTGCTTGTATTTTAAACCTCACAAGCAGCTTTTTGAAATTCTACATATTTTCGTTAAAGAGAATGCATATGCCTATTTATAAGCATTTTAGATATTACTTTTAGGATATATCCATATTTCGATTTTTGGATATGTCAAATCTATTTCGAGTATATATTCTAACAGGAATCAATAGATCTGCTTATGACTTATGAGTGTGATAACCTATCTTGCATGAATTTTAGTTTCTCTTCCTGCTTTTACATTCTACTTCCTTCATCTTTTTCTGTGTTGAACATTAATGCCATCATACTTTACCATATAGGACTATCACCTTTTTTATTTTCTAGGATTTTTTTTCTTAGTAAATATAGAGATCTCTATAGCTCAACTCTCTTCTGGATTTGGCGACTAGTTTGTAGAAGATAAATTTAGTATGTTTTCAGAAACAACAACTAACTAACCATTTATGGAATAAACTAGTTTTCATATAATTGTTCGTCGTAACATAGAATAGGCATAGCTTGAACGGCTATGTTACATAGGGGCACTGCTTGAGCATTTGTGTTCTTTTTATTCTGATATGGATGTTGCTATGCTGCTAGTTGGCATCTCAGCTTCCTAATAAGAAGTTTGACCCTTTTGTTTATTATTCTAAGTTTGATTATACTGATGTTGTTGGACAATCAAGTTGTTTTATCTTTGGTTTTAGAAGTCCTTTGGGTGCAATATGGATTCCTCATATAGAAGAACCTTTAAAGATTCTGTAAAGAGTTCATAACCATTGGATGTAAAACAAGCATCTGGCATTGTTATGTTAAGCCAAGTAGAAATATAAACACGGATGAACTATGAATTATATTTTTTTCTAGGGAAAAAGATGTGAAGATAAAGCAGTAAAGTTTATGTAGTTGTAACTCTTTGCTTTGTAAGGAAAACATAACTTAAAAATTTCTTTGTATTTTTGTTACTTCTTATTGATTACCTAACAAGATTAGCTAGTATATTAACTCAAGCTTGCTGCCAAAATGACAAACCTAAGCTAATACCTTGGGGCCTTTTATGCTGCACCGTTTCTATAACTCTTTATAAATGGTTAGCAACAGTTGACATCTACATATGCCAAAAAAATGGTTAACAACAGTTGACATTGATTACACTATGATACATCAGATACATGTATGCACCAAAAAGACACCTTGTCAAATCTCAGAGGTTAATAATTCCTGAACCTCTATTTTGTTCACTGCTTGAAAGGCTCACAATATTTCCCTGCCACTGTCCTTGGAAGTTCTTGGCCTTATATATTCGACATGTAGTGTAATAGTATCATATCTTTCATGAAATTGCCTCCCCCATTATCGCTGTCATGGATGCTTGGTGTTAGTTATGCTAATCACTACCATGGAACTGATGGATTACTTTGGAGTCTTAATTCAAATACACTTGATCACTACAATTTATCATAGTTGGGCCTTGCTGTTGTTAGTATTAAATTTTTTTTATATATATGATTATTCGAGGTTCAATGTTGGCATAAATTCACCAGCTTTCCTTAATATGTTATTTAATTAACTCCATTATTAGGATTCAGGTCATGGATTATTCAATATTTTTGTGGCATGTTCCCTCATGATCATTGTTAGATATTCTCCATATTTATGGATAAAGAAGCATAAGATCCCAATTCACCCAACCTGAAAGATCATAAACTCTTATGAAGGCTGCAAATGTATCACTAGCAATATATTTTATGCATTCTTCATATTTTCTTAATTTTTGAAGTATTTCTCCAGCTAGCTTCTTTTATCAATGCCTTTATTATGCTTGAGACTTAGTGTTCCTAACTAATAGTCCAAATGTGCCTCACTTATTTCATCACCCTTTTTTTCAGTGTTTTTTCCTTCTTTATGTGCCTCACTGAATGAATGTGTTCTTGTGGTCAAATTATTTTGTCATGGTTTTAAACAATCTTTGAATTTCTGCATGTTGTCATATTTTTTGCTTCCTCAGTTATTATCATTGCTCCATGCTCATTTTTTGCTTCCTCGGTTTTGAACAGAGGAATGTATGGCTTTAACGCTTGCTTTCTTGGAATTTTCTGATAAAAACTTGTTAATCTCATGCGCTAGTTGAATACGTAATCACGGATCTAGTTTCTGAGGGGTTTGTGGAAATCTAGAGTGGTGAGTGAGGCTGCTGTCGAGTATTTGACACCCAATAAATCATAACAAAAGCTTCTTGAGGAAGCCAACTAAATTTTTTTGGGAATAGTTGTTCCGGTAAATAACAAACACGTTCTGCTCTTCATTTGGGAGATAGGTAGAATTTCAGTGGTATCTATGTTGCATTGATATAAGATAAGTAACACCAACTCAGAACAGATAGGTAGTTATCAGAAAAAATCAACATCGACAATGGTAGTTGTAGATTTTTTCCTCGGAGGAGAGTTATCTCAAGACCTTTTTTTTATTAGATTATTGATTTACCAAGCAAGCCACCATCTTGCTGTTGTTTGTAAAGAAAATGAAGTGTAGATAATAGTGTATTCTTGGATGAAGAATATAGGAAATTTTAATCTCTGATCAATTTGTGTATAACATATATCACCTCATGCCCCTTATCGTGATTGTCTCTACACGACATTATATTGACCAGTTAAATATGTAAAATAGGGTACAATATAAAATTATATTGACCTGTTAAGTAGAAAAGAACAATTAGGACACATTTATACTTGTTCATCCGACATGTGATATACTTTGCCAGGAAGAGACACCTGTCGAAGACAAACAAGTATAATATTTTCCGACTATTCCATTTGCTGCCCAAAAATCGACTCACAAGATGCATCTTCTTGGTTCCAGTACATGTTCGTACTAGTATATCTCTTTCAAGTAAGTTTTTTTTTTATCTTACAAAATGATATGTCAGCATGCTCTGTTTGTTTCGACCTCTAGCAAAGGGACAAAATATCCCCCTTTCATGGTAAACCAGTTGGTTAGTTTAAGTTGGTTACTGTTTGATGTTTCTATCTTGTGCATAAAATATCTGCTATACATTGGTTAGTAAAGCACACTGTACTTTCCAAATCTTTATTTGAAAAAGACCGTACTTTAGGTTCCATCATTGAATGGCCATCATAAACTTATCGGTTGACTCTGTGGTTTGAGCTTAAGCTATTGTACATTCTAAAAAGTTTATTTATAATGTACAACACCAGGGCTTCTTAATATTCTAAAAAGTTTCTTAATATTGACGATTGACACTCTGGTTTGAGCTTCTGTTATTTTTATTGCATTCTGCAGGTATATAATAATACCAACTTCTCTGTATCTTGACTATAGGTTTACTCATGTTTTGACTCTTTTGAGTATCAAAGTACATATAAATCCAAGAAACTACTTAGTGATCCAAGTATGAGAGGAAATTTGGTTAAACAAATATAATAACATCCAATTACAAGGTAATGACATTTTTGTTATATTAGGATGAATCATACTACTTCAACTTCATAAGGTGCAATATATCACAGGAAAGCTCTTACCCATAACCTAGCAGTATTGCTATGTTTATGCTAAATGGATATTATCATAAATTTAGTATATAACTCATATTTACATCCATTCATGATCCATTTTAACTATGAAATTAGCTTATGATTGATGTTACCAATCAATGGGGCTTATGAGGTTATGCCAAATTTCTCCATAAGACTTGACAAAAAGATTTACTTGCAAATATTTGACATGTGACCTTCTTCAAGTCAGAATGCCCTAAAATGCTCTCCATTACTTTTTCTTGATGTAATGTGTCGGCAGCACCTGCAATTTAAGAGGGAATGATAAGGAGTTCACTTTAAATAGTTTGCGTGTTCATGTTTGATACAAATAACTTCTAAATGCAAAGAGTCAAACTAGTTCAACTGCAAGAATTACATATAGAGCAGAGGACATAAAGACTTAGCACAATATTAATGGTTGTATGATAGATATATATTTATCCTCATTTAGTTCTTCTAAAACATTTGTGATCATATTCATTTTCCAACTAGTTTATTTGCGATATTGGCTTATGGTTGACATGTCCAATTCCTGTGGCTTGAGAGCTTGAATTAATTTCAATATGGACCTAAACTGGCCCCAAATTTTAGAAGGACTTGTTCAGTAGGAGGCAAATAAATAATTTGCAGCTCTATCTACTGAATTTATAATAATTTCATGGAATTAATAAAAGAAAAAATGAAGGCATAAATAAACAACTATACACAATAATAATGATCAGTAGGGTAAAGTTTCTTAAAATTGACCGGTTGACTCACTGGTTTGAGCTTCAGCTATTTTTGTTGCATTCTGCAGGTATACAATGATACCAGCTTCTCTGTATCTTGGCTACAGTTTTTCTCATGTTTTGATTATCAAAGTTCATGGAAATCCAAGAAACTACAGTTTTACTTCAATACATATTGTAATTTATACTTTACATTCCTATTTTTTGTTAGTGGATTTAGTGTCCTTACAAGTAATTTATGCACATATTTAATCTGTTTCTATTTTCTTATGACTTATGGTGGCTCTCATTGCAAATATTTCTTCCAGATTCATGAAAAGAGGATGATTCTGTGGCACACAGGGTTCGATATCGATCAACATGTCTTTGCACCAAACAACGTTCTGCTTCATCTGTTGCCCATTTGACCTCAGGCCAGAAAGAGGGTGATGAACTAAGAAGGAATTTGGATGTCATGGAGATCCTGAAGATGAGGTTCCCTAGGGTTCATGGTATCACTGATGTTAAATCACCCTATTATGTAAACTTTTAATAGAAAATATTTAAATCATTTTGGGTTCATTGTAAGTGATGTTGTAGATGGGTTAATTTTGTATGTGATGGTGTGGATTCATGTAATATGTTTTGGATTTATTTTGTAAATGATGGTAAATGATACTTAATGATGTAAAGATTTTTAGTTCATTTTGCAATTGAACTTATATATATATTGATGTGTTATGTCTTTTAATTGTATGTTTTATAGGAACATGAAAAAAAATATTCGAAATAATTTTTTCGATTTCTATTACTTTTTGGGATGGATGTATAAATGTCCTAAAAATGAACTATATCCTTTTGTGACTCTTTTCAATCCATTTCTTAATTTTTATGACGGTTTTTATTCGTCTCAAATACTTATATTTTGGGACAGATTAATAATTCGTCATAAAAATATAATAATTCAGACTCTTTTGGGACGATTAGTTTTTCGACCCTAAAACCTAATTACGACGGTTTTTTTCGTCCTAAAACTTTTTGCCACGCCACCCTAATAGGACCGTCCATTCCCGTCCCAAAGGCCATCCCAAATATTTATTGGGACGGTAATTACAGTTTTTAAGACAGTTTTTTGTTGTCCCCAAAGGTCACTTTTTTTGTAGTGGGTTCTGCTAGTGGCTCTGGCTTGCCTAAGGGCCTCGGGTCGATATTTGACTGTCGGCTCAATTTGGGAAGACGGATAACCATCGACTCGATAAAGGACTTCGTGTCTTTCGGTTGCCTTTGAGTGGGTCTTGTCAATCTGATCACCATCGGCGTCACAGAGGGCCTCGCATCTTTCTGTTGCCTTTGATTGGATTTCGACAATCGGATCACCATAGGCACTATGACGAGTTTTGGCTCTTGGCTGGTTCTCGGTAGCCGGATGACCATTGGTTCCAACTGCGCAGGTGAGGCAGGAGAACTGGGCACCTCTTTATGCAAAGTTGCGACAAAGGGTACGACTTTGTCCGGTTTACGGGCCTGTTGGTGAATTCTCAAGGGTTCCTCCGGCCCTGTGATGGCCTCTGGTTCCTCAGTTATATGTTTCTTGGATTCTTCATATAGACAAGCCTCCGAAGAATAGTAAGAGTCAACCCCTTTGAAGGGATCAATGTCGGCGAATTCAGTCTTCACGAAGCCGTGCTTACTGACATACTTGAAGCACTGGTGGAGTATGGATGGCATGATCATATAGTCATGTATCCATGAACGTCCCAGAAGGATGTTGTAGGACGTGTCTGCATCTATGACGTAGCATGTAATCTCCGTCTTCAGGTCACCAATCTGACATTTCAATCGGATCTTCCCTAAGGAATAGCTCCTTTCCGAGTTGAAAACGCTAATGGAAGTGTTGATCGCCGCTAGCCGGTGCATAGGGATACTGAGGAATTGAAGTAAGCTTTTCGGGATGATGTATATCGACGAGCCAGGATCAATATGCATCTGATCCACCTTGATGTCGCCTATGTATCCAGTGTAGTACAAGGGGCGATCATGCATGTTGGTTTGATCAGCATGTCCTATAGGGTGAATACGATATTGGGTATTGCATTCGCACAGTTGCTACCCTGGAGATCTGTCGAGGAGTCTTCCCCTGGAGGCTTGACCTGGGCTAAGTATGCGTCAGCATTTTGGAGTGCTTCGCTCAATACGACACGAAGATCTTTAGAGAGCCTTAGGAGCTCGTATAACGACAACTTTGCTGGCGTATTAGCCAATTGTAATAATATTTCAAAGTTGTAAGGTCTCTCCAACCCTTGAGGTGCATCTTTATGGAGCGGCCTCTCGAAGCGGGTTTCTTTCGGCTTGGACCTGTCCGTCGGTGGAGGCTGAGATGGCCCCAAAACATCAGTGGTCGACAGCATTGCTGGCTGAGGTTCTTCAACTGAACTACCCGGAGTGGGCTGGACTTGTGCCCCAGACCGGGTAACAACGGCCGCCGCTTCCTCAGCTTCGGCTGAAATTGTATGGCAGGATCTGGACTTCCTTCTCTTCTTCTTATTGGCTGTAGATGACACGGCCTAGGTAACTTCGGACACTAAGTCTGGGTGTACCCACATGATCTCTCCTTGTGACGTGATGAGAGGTACCAAGCTAGTTGTCTGGTTCTGGACGGGTGGAAGATTAGTAACCGCCATCGTTGGCCGAGGGACAGGTATTACCCCGTCTTGAGTACTTGTTGGAGGAAAGTCGCCGAACTGAATTGACACCATGTTTGCCGCCATGGCAACCTCTTCAAAGTCTAGCGACAGAGCTTTGGTGTCGATAAGACTCTGGATGTACCACTTTTATTGGAAGCAGTCATGAGTAGAATAATGGACATAGCGGTGGAAGTAACAATATTTTAGGTCCTCTATTTCTGCCGCTCGAGGCTCGCGCCTTGGTGGAGGGAGCTACATGCTACCCCCTTGCAAGAGCAAATCGAAGATAGGTTTGACATGACTATCTTCAAATGAGTAATTCACCTTGGGCCACTGACTTTCCGCCTGTTTTTGTTCAGGCTTTTTGGTCGCATCAGCGATCTAGCCTGTTTGCCTTTATTATCCCGGTTGGAGCTACCATCGCTGTTGTTGTTGGTGGAACCAGGACGTTGAAGAACAGGTAGGCAACTCTAGAGGAGGGTGAATAGAGTTTATGACAATAATAGCCGAACAAAAAATTTAAACTCTTTTCACCAACAGTAAATAATCAGAAAAAATGCGAAAATATAAAGATCAAGAGAGCATACACAAACACAGTCGATTTTAACCTGGTTTTCCTCGTGGAGGACTAGTCCAGACCTGAGAACTCTAGCTCAGGATTAAATCCACTATTTGTGAAATAGTAGTTACATCCCGTGCCTTTTCTTCAGAAGAGTACGTTAACTTCTTACAAAGATCGCTGTGACAATGCTTGGAATTTTCTTAGCGACTTTCTTAACTCTTGTACAAACTCCTATCTGAATAGCACTGAGCACTTTGAGGCTTAGGAAGCTAGTGGCTAGTATATGAGAAGGTTAAGATTGGATGATTTGAAATGATAAAATTTAAGGCCTATTTATAGGGTTCTGGGTAGGCAGAATTCGGCCAGAATTCTGTGTCAAGAATTCAAATTTTTGGCCGTTGGACAACTAGCATATAGCAAACCCTAAAAATTAGGGTCCTGTAATTTATGGGACAGAGTTCGGCCCGAACTCTGTGTGGAGGCAGAGTTCGGCCGAACTCTGTCTCCAGAGAAAAGGATTGCTCAAATGGGCTTTGTGGGCTAGTTTGGTTTGGTGGAGCTTTTAGTTTGTGGTTTGGATATAGGTATAGGACCAAACTAGTCAGTGCTACTTAGTTTACATTTATCTAGACTCAATAAATGTAAAAATACAGACTCAAAAACTGAGTACACTGCAGGAGAAAACCGACGTCCGTCTTGCACTGAGTTTTTGTCTAGATGTGTCATATTGAATTATGACAAGTATCATATTGTCAATTTGATCAATATTTGGTTGAATGTGATTTTGTGTCAACAATCTCCCCTATATTGATAATTGACAAAATGATATTTGTATATTCAATGTTCATACATATACACATGTATAGAAGCAATAGCTCCCCCGTAATTAGTGCATAGAAACAATAGCTCCCCCGTAAACATTTCTTTTCTGTAAGCCAATGTTCCTGTTTCTTGATAAACACAATCTCTACCAAAGCATAGATAACATAGATAGTAATATGATATTAATATCAAATAATTCTCCCCTTTTTGTCATTTAGCAAACTCAAACAGACAGAAATTTATAAATGAAAGTAACTGGTAAGCACACCAAAGTAATAATAAACTGCATAGAGAGTCTGAAGAGTCACATAAAATAGAGTGAACTAATACAAGAAGACAACTACATAAAATAGAAGTCCATAGTACATGAAAACTAAACATAAGATCCTCAACAGCAGCAGCAGGTAGGAGACCATATCCATCATGGAGCGCGAGATGGTCCAGTGCCGTCAGATGGATCAGTATCTGAACATCGAGGATCCACGAAAGCCGCATCCGGATCCAGATAGCGCATGACCCAAGGGTCGTCTATACGGTACTCGTCGCGAGCAAGATCCCGCTCCATAGGAAGTGGTTTAGAAGGATGCCGAGACATAGTGTACCGAATGTCATGCAGTGAGTTGCTGATGGCACTCATCTGCAAGATGGTACGATAGTCGAGCTGGGTCAAGCGATCGTCCTCCAACATGAATCAATCGAGAAGCATCGTCTGAATAGACTCAAGAGTAGCAGGAGGAGCAGGTGCAGGCTGTCCAAGAGCAGGTGCATCAGCCTGAGCATAAGAGTGCTCGGACGCAGCAGGAGATCCGACAGCTGCCTGAAGCCATCTTGCCTTAGATAGGAAGGCAGGGGCAGGAAGGAATTGGCACTCATCGAAAGGGACATGAAAATCATGAAAAACCATAGGAAGATAGAGAGCATAGACCAAAGATCGTGGCCTCTTCCTAGCATTGATCATCCAGTCCATCATGGCATATGGAAGATTAAATGGGACATGGAAGTCAAGATGATACATAGTAGAAATCTCAAAATATGAAACTTCATCTGTTGATCCCGCTTTGGGCAGGATCGTGGAAAAGACAATACGATGAAGCTCGTAATAATAGGGGTTAAGAAATTTTGCAAGAAGCTTGCGTGGACGTGTGTTTGGGGTACGCAAATTGTCCTTAAAGCTTTCAAGGGAAGACCCATCGGGGAATTGAAACTTGCTTGCATCGACAAGCTTCTCCCATGAGTTAGGCTCCAAAATTTTAAGGTATTCCGCAAGTTCAAAGTCATCGAATGATATGTCAATTCCAGCAACACGAGAATATAAACGTATATCATCAAAAGTGAGATTGCAATAAAATATTTGAATTGCATTCAAGTAGATAAGTGAAGTAGTAGAAACTAGTTCATCAAGACACAAATCGTGAAATAAGGAGTCATAAGCAGAAAATATGGTAAAGTTGATGGGATGGCCCGCGCACACGGGACGTGATCAAAAATCATTGAACCATTCGTTTGAGGCTTCCAATGATACAAATATTCGATCATCGAACGTGTCGGGGTCAATAGGACATGGTGGATTGAAAAGAGGGTGAATAGGTTGGTGAATAGGTTGATCATCACGAGGAGGAGGATTCGATGTGGACGCACCCTCAGTTCGAGCCCTCTTTCTTTGATTCAACAACCTAGGTGCCATGAGCAATGAAGAAAAATATAAAATTGAGATGGAGAGAAAGAAGAAATTATACCTTAAAAAAATAGTGGAGGATGGAAGAGAATGATGTAAGAAGTCTTCTCTTTGAATTTGGAGAAGAAATCCTAACAAGAAGAAGAAAACTAGGGTTATCGTTTTAAGAGGAAGGGTTTGGAGTAGTTTTAGAGGAGGCAATGGATAAGAGAGAGAGGGAGAACCCGTTTTTAAGAAGGGGTTCGAATGGTCGGGTACAATCTTAACCATTGGATGAGACATAGATCAGCGGTTGAGCCCGACCGAAGTTCTGGAATGACCAGACAGAATTCGGCCCGAACTTTATGTTAGACAGAGTTCGGCCCGAGTTCTGTGTTCTAGGACCAGAACTGAAGCCAGGCTAAAATAGGGTTGAAAAGAATACTTAGTTGAAAAAGAATTAAAGGATGGACATATAATATTAGAATTTTCAAGTCCAAGTAGAAGATTTCAAAAAGCTGAATCAAATGAACAAAAATGAAGTTCAAAAATTTTGAATTTAGCAAGCTATACATAAACGTAAATCATGTAATAAACAAGGAGTTATGACACAATTCAGTATGATAAAACTGCCATGGGGTAGCTGCATGGGCCGGATCCCAGCTAGCGGTAGTCAGAAGACTAGTGCACCATGTCGCTTAGGCTTCTACTCCTTGTTGTCCGAAGGACCCTTTCGGCTTGTACCCATAGAAAAAGTCATCATAGGGAACCATGACATAATCGATATTTACGCAGGCCACTTTAATGAATAACCGCTTCATCCAAAATTCCTAGTTCACGACAAAGAAAGTTAAAACGCTCTTCGGATAATGGTTTAGTAAAGAAATCTGCCAGCTGATGATCAGTGTTAATAAATTCAAAGTTTATAGTGCCATTCTATTGGTGATCACGCAAAAAGTGGTGACGAATTTTAATATGTTTCGTACGTGAGTGACATATAGGGTTCTTAGTAAGGTTGATAGCACTAGTGTTATCACAGAAGATAGGAATATGCATAAAAGATAGGTTGTAGTCTGCAAGGGTTTGCTTCATCTACAGAATTCGTGCAAAACAACGACTAGCTGCGATATATTCAGCTTCTGTTGTGGATAGTGCGACAGAATTCTGCTTTTTGCTAAACCAAGAGACTAAAGTCTTGTCTAATAAATGACACGTGCCGCTTGTACTTTTATGGTCGATTTTACATCCCTCAAAATTAGCATCCGAATAACCGATAAGGTCAAAGGATGTGGATTTGGGATACCACAAGCCCACTGTAACAGTACCCATAAGGTATCGAAAGATACGCTTGACGGCGGACATGTGTGATTCCTTAGGACTAGCTTGATAGCGTGCACACAGACAAACAGTAAACATGATATCGGGACGACTAGCAGTTAAATATAGTAAACTACCAATAATATCTCGATACTTACGTTGGTCAACAGGCTTGCCGCTTTCATTAGGTTCCAGCTTTGTCGAAGTAGCCATAGGGGTGCTGATTGGTTTGATATTGTCAAGATCAAACTTCTTCAGTATATCCTTTGTGTATTTTGACTGGCTGATGAAAGTTCCTTGTGAAGTTTGTTTGACTTGCAATCCAAGGAAGTAGGCGAGCTCCCCCATCATGCTCATCTCAAATTTGTTCTGCATACACTTAGCGAAATCTTGGCATAGATTTTCATTAGTAGAACCGAATATGATATCATCAGCATAAATTTGTACTAAAAGAATAGTGTTTTGAAAACTTTTGATAAACAGTGTAGTGCCAATCTTCCCTTTTGAAAGACCTTTATCTAGCAAGAAATTGCTTAGGCATTCACAACAAGCTCTTGGGGCTTGTTTGAGGCCATATAGCACTTTCTTGTGTTTGAAAACATGGTCGAGAAATTTGTGATTTTCAAAACCAGGGGGTTGTTTTACAAAAACTTCTTCCTTAATAAATCCATTCAGAAAAGAACTTTTGACATCTATTTGGAAAAGTTTAAAATTCTGAAAGTTTGCAATGTCACAAAGCATCCGAATGGATTCAAGTCTTGCAACAGGAGCATACGTTTTATCGTAGTCGATACCTTCCTCTTGGTTGTATCCTTGAGCTACTAGACGAGCTTTGTTGCGAGTGACTGAACCATCTTTATTTACTTTGTTACGAAAAACCCATTTAGTACTAATAATCGAATGGTTAGCTGGTTTAGGAACAAGTTTCCAAACCTGGCTCCTTTCGAATTGGTTGAGTTCTTCTTGCATAGCTGAAATCCAAAATTTATCATTAAAATCTTCTAAAACAGTTTTAGGCTCAATATGTGAAATGAAAGCAGTGCTAGCAATGGAGTCTCTTAACGATGATCGAGTACTTACTCCGCGTGATACCTCACCTATTACCAAGTTATCTGGGTGTGACGGCTTGAATGCGAACTTCTTCGGCAAGCCTGTAATGCCCCAGTCCCAAAATACTTAGGACTAGATACGTATCATGTCAGCTGTATACATACGAGTAAATATACGACTCGTATATATACATAAGCTGTAAATGTAGAAAGCCAAGACACTAAATCTCATCCACTAAGATAAATAATGATATAAAGCAACTTTGAGTTTGTCATGTACACAATAGTTGGGCGGAGACAAATCTACTACCGACTAAATTAAATATGGAAAAATGTACAAGGAAAGAATTGAGCGAGCGAAGCAATGACGAGTCCAAAAGCAATCATCACGAAGGAAGGAATGGCCTTAGATAGAGCACCTGCAAGAAATCACGAAACACACACCTGGAGAGATCACCAGGTCCTCAGAGGGACGTAACAAGACACATAATATCATGCCAATAAACTGAATAATAAAGCTCAACAGAAAAGTATGCATGATTAAAGGTTTCTAACCATTCTATGTGGAATGCACATTAGAGGACAACGTTCTATGCAGGGGCTGTAACGGATTCACGCAAGCAAGTAGTAAAGAGTGGCCGTCAAGTAGTGCTCATCCGAGACACTATCGGCCCTGGGCAGAAGGTAGTGCTCATAAGAGTCACCCTCGGCCCAAAATGTGTGTAAAAATAAATGTAGCCCCTACGCTAATAGCTGTCCCCTCCCCCCAATGATACTATACATGTGTCGACTCCACGACACTGTTTAATCCTTAATAACTGCCAAGTCTTCTACACAATCTATTGGCAGTTATATCATAACGTACGGCCTGTACGCACCAATGATCAGTAAGCATGTAAGTCCGCATCTATATGCGACTCACAACTCACACACAACCCGTGGCACATCGTGATAGTTTATGAGATGCACTAAACATACGGTGGTCCCTTAACTCTAAGACAATTGCATAAAATAAAATAATTTGCATATATATAATTTTGAAAGAACAACATAAAGAAAAAGTATGCATGATATTGAGCAAGAAATTAAACAGTAAAGGCAAGGTGTCTTGCCTGGTGGGTCGCCTGTGTGGTACGGTAT
The DNA here is from genome assembly GCA_029216955.1 of Iris pallida. Classification (NCBI taxonomy): domain Eukaryota; kingdom Viridiplantae; phylum Streptophyta; class Magnoliopsida; order Asparagales; family Iridaceae; genus Iris; species Iris pallida. The sequence goes on from JANAVB010017399.1 coordinate 1,315,782, forward strand.
TCTGAAAGTTCCAGTTGTCTAATAGCCAAAGCCAAATTGGGAAGGGTCCGGATTCACGAGAAAATAAGAGTATATGGTTAGTCATGGCCCACTATGATAAGCGAAGAATTTTGAGTAACAAAACTTATACTAATTGAAAAATATTTAAGTTTATAAGAAAACTAGATTTTTATTCATAACTTTAGCTTTAAGATAAATACTTTAAAAGAATAAATTATTTTAGGCAAAATACTTTAAGTTTATCAAATAAGATTTTTATATAGGGAACTGTATTTGTACTAGTCAAAATATTAATAATATATATATATATATATATATATATATATATATATATATATATATATATATATATATATATATATATATTTAAAACAACTTAGGCTCATATTTTGGTTTAAAAACTAATTTCATCGAAATACATTTTCAGGCTAAAGGTCATAAAAGAGTTTTGCAAATAATACAAACAAAGACATCAATAATACTAATTGTAATAATATGTATACAAAAATTAATAAAAACTGAAGTCAATCTTTAACCTTCGTCAGCCTTTTTTTTCTTTTTTTTATGATAATAATAATAATAATAATAATAACAATAATTATAAAATATTTGAGAAAACCTATATTGTTGAAAATAATAGTAATAGAAAAAAACAAATTACTAATGTGGAAGGCACTAAAGTGCAAATTGGCTACATATAGTTCAGCCAAAAACAAAGTTAGGAGCTGAGTGAAAAAAATAGAGAGAGAGAGGGACGGGCCAAGGGTTTACCAGCCGCGGCGTTGGGGGTTTTCAGGCACGGCGGCTCTGGACGGAGCTCCGGCCACGGATGGGGGTGCTGGGCGGCATCGAAGGGGGACGACGCTTGGCGGGAAGTCGAGCGGGGAAGTCATCGGAAGGAGGCGGCGCGCTCCAGGGAGCGCGACAGCTCTGGGTGTCGGCGGCGGATGTCGGAGTGGGGTGGAGAGACGCGGAGTCGGGCGCCTGGCGCGGAGGCGCGGAGGCGCGGAGGCGCGGAGGAGAGCGCACGCGGCGGAGTCCGGAGCGAGGTTTGGTGGAGGCGGTTGTTGGAGGGCGGTGCCGGAGGTGACACGGGGAGCTCGGCCAGGTTAGATTTCATCTCCGTCTCTTTTCCATCTGATGGTGGCCACGCCGGTAGTGTCGGCGTGTGGGGGAAACAGAAGACGATGGTGGTGGATATTGGGGCTTGGCCGGAGAGATGGGGTCCGGGTGTTATCAATGGTGGTGTTGGAAAGTTGCCGGCCGAGGTGGTGGTGGCGAGGATGATGAGGGTGGTGATTGTGGTGTGCGCTGGTGGATGTGGGTTGTCGAGGGGACGACGGTGGCGGTGTTGGCGACGAAGGTGATGGGGATGGTTGTGGCTGGTGGATGTGGGGAGGCGACGATCGGAGACGAGGTTGGATGTGGCCGAGGTTCGGCAAGGCGAGCAGTAGGGGTCGACGGGTCGGGGTAGCGGTTAGGAATTGGGGTTGAGTTTGGATGAGTCATATCGGGTGTGTCCGACACGATGGGGACGGAGGTTCGGATCTGTCGGACGTGGGGTAGAAAAATGTATTTGTACAATAAAACACATAGTGGATGGGGAAGGGATACATGGACACGATGCACGATGCTGGGGGTTGTGGAATAATTTATGGATGAGTACCTCTCCTTATATAGGAGGTGGGAATTCCCTGTTAGATAAGGACTTGCAATAGTTTAAAACCTGATGGATAATTCCATCTTTTATTTAAATTTATTTAGAATTTAAACCATCAAAATCAAATCGGTCTAGATAAACTTCCTTTTAATTTAAAGTAAAATCTTTTTCCAATTTAATTTATCAAAATAATTCAAATATTAATACAACAAAATTTTAAATATCTTTTCCATAATTATTAAAATATAACATTTATTAATTTCGAAAATCAAGGTAATTACTTAAATATTAAATCAATAAGTAGCTTAACAAAAATATGTTACTATACAAATTTCAAATTTCGCAAATATCTAAAATATATTTTTGTATAAACCAAAATTTTCCAATTCACTACTTATTTTAAAACGACGAACAAAATAACTCTTTTATAAAGATAAAATATTTATTATATTTATTTGAACAAGTACTTTCCTATAAAAAATAATTTTCTAATAAAATATTTTAGTAAAACTATGAACGCTCGCACATATTCGTACTCGTCGAGTAATTTACGAAATATGTCGTTTGCGCACAACATACAATACGACTACGCGACGTACAATACAAAAATTTTAAATCATTACCAAAAATCGATAAAAATATAGTAGAAATTTAGGGGTTTTACATCCTACCCAACTTAAAGGAATTTCGTCCTCGAAATTTAGGAATTATTAGGGTAGGTAGGGTGAAGGGGTTGGAAAGAGTTTATTCGAATAGAATCATGATCAAATAGTTGAACGAGGAGTTCGAAGCAGAGTTCACCGAAACGGGTAATTAATATAACTAGGCAAATAAACAATAGATGTAGTTTAAAAGATGATCATATACATGACAACCCTCAACGTCTCATTAACAATAACATCGATGTATAATCTCAAAATGAGTAATCAATTCTCTATCTTCAAAATTTAAATTTGCGTTGATATCTTCATAGTTTTTGTGGTTTAATAAAATCATCAATGACCTTCGATACTCATCTCTATTTCTACTCAAAGTTTTCAAATTCCTTAACATATGACTGAAATCCAATATTTTCTAGTAGAAAAATCAACAAGTCACTACTTGGAAATCTCTTCCATGTCCACCTATATAAATTTCCAACTAAGTTTCCTCGGAACTTAAAATTCTGTATACCTTCTATTGAATTAGTCGAAAGCAAAATTAATTTCCATCTCAATCATGAACTTTATATTCACATTCATCATATCTATATATCTTATTTTTCTTAACATCAAAGATTTAGAAAGTTTTACTCTTCAATATCTCTTTAACCTCGAAAATCAATCAAATCCATATCGTATTATCTAAGGAACAGTTTCATCGGTACTTGCCTTTCTTTTTTTCTTTTTTTTCTCTTTTTTTTGATTGAGAGATCGCCTTTGTTTATATCATCTCTTCAACAAAAATCACATTCCGCCCTTTTCATCTTATGTCAAATTTTATACCTCGTAGTCGTGTAACCATCTTAACAAACTATACCATTAATCTCCTATATAAAATTTTCTAATTTAACTATGCATAACTGAAGAGTATCAAGATCAAAATTTTCATCTTCGTTCAAGGGAATCATAAGAAACAAGGGTTTTATGATCAAAGAGGAAAGTCAAACAAGGAAAAGAGTAAAAGTATGGTTAGGTTCCATGGTTGTGGTAAGGGTTTGAATAATAATTACTAATTATTACACATAAATAAAATTTTATGGGCCTAAGCAATTTAAGATAATGCACAAAAATAAAAGGCACGGTTTAACAGTAAGCACAGTCTAAGCATTTAAGGAATTAAGTAGAATACAATCACGTATCGGTTTGAAGGAATTGAGTCAAGGTTTGGTCTCTAACTGAAGACAGAAAGGATAAGGGTATTATGGTAGGGGTTTATAGCTAACCATTTGACTTGAGAGTCGCATCATAAAAATAGAGTGCAAGGGAATGTGTTTTGGTGGCACGTGATATACCTACATGAAGGTGGGCTCGTCTAGGTCTTGCATATAAAATTTGTTGGCTAAAAAGTCTAGCGTTGTGCTCCAAATATCCAAGTCACAGTAAAGGACGCCAAAGAATCTAAAGTAGAAAGTAGGAGTTCACCAAGGTGATATTTACGCACGAATAAATTGGATCTAATTAAAGCACGGGAAAAAGTAAAATAAGTTAGGGACATGGTTTCTAGAGAAATGGTACCCTTCTAGGTTGGGGTTAGTCAAGGAATAGTTCTAATCGTTTCCAAATGTCCAACGATTAGAAGGTCAAGATAAAAGTTTTAGAATTGAGGGAAGGTCGAGCGAGTCAAGGTTGAAATATAATCACATGGTTGGTAGATCACTAACTCCACTTGTGTATGTGCAATTATCATGGTCATGGATGTTATGGCAATTAATGAGGAATACTTGTATCCCATTAGGGTGACTTGCTTGCTTCTTGGTTCTCTACCAATATATGATCAAATTTCAAATTTCAAGTTCCTCAACAGTTTCGAAATAAAATCTCAAGATACTCCATCAAGTATTTAATCATAACTTAAAGTTTAATTTCCTTTAAATAAATTCCAAAAATCCTTCATCATATCTAATGCGGCACAACTAAATTCTCATAATAAGCCATCACCTTTGAAATTTTCTAATTCTCAAATGTACCTCGAGATAAACTCTTAACCCGTTTCATCAATCGCAAATCATGTAACTCAAATTAAATCCTTTTTTTACCAAAATTTAAATATCCATAATCAAGGCTTTAAACTTGAAATCTAATTAACTTTTTAAATCATAGATCGTATGACACAGTTTAAAATTTGAATTTTTCCTTCAAAGTCTCTTTCATATTCTTCAAATATTTAAACAAAATTTTATCCTCATTTCTTCAACTCAAAATTAAATAAACTTATAAATTGTACGACTCAATTTTAAACCTCAAGCTCTCTCAAACTAAACTTTCGTCTTCTCTAGTTGTCCAAAAATCATAATTAAAACTCCTTAATTAATCTCGAGATAAACTTTATAATATTACAATCTAAACTTTTAAAGTTAACCGTAAATCATGCGTCACAATATAAAAACTTAAGTTATTTCTCGATCGATTTCATATCCCTAATTAATCATCAAAAATTCGTAAATCAAAAATTTGTTTTCCCGATCTAGCTATCCTCTTGTGTATATCACTTTGTAATAAAATTTCAACTATCCTTTGAAAGCGAAAATATGCTACTACCTAACTTGAAATTAACTAATCCTTAAGATCATATCTCTAGGAAAAATAAATGCCTTTATACTCAAATATAACCTCAATGGATATTAATTGTCAATATAATCCTTCTAGCCATGTGTTTGACCTATGAGCATATACGAGTGTAGTCATCTTACTAAGCACAAACTAACAATTTACGGTAGAAGGTGTCAAGCAAGATGCAAATCAAGGAGGTCGAACGAGAGTTCAGAATTTGAAGTCAAGAAGGGATGTCAAGTAGGTGGATGAGATTCTAGACTCTAATCCTATATTGCAGGCCCGCTCGGTACAGTCATGTAATCGAAACGACAAACTTGACCTGCATGGGCCACCACAAAAACATGTAACGTCCAGTCCCAAAATACTTGGGACTAGATACGTATCATGCCAGCTGTATACATACGAGTAAATTAATATACGACTCGTATATATACATAAGCTGTAAATGTAGAA
>JANAVB010017399.1:1323648-1458648 GCA_029216955.1 Iris pallida
GGATACGATGCACGATGTTGGGTGTTGTGGAATAATTTATGGATGAGTACCTCTCCTTATATAGGAGGTGGGAATTCCCAATTAGATAAGGACTTGCAATAGTTTAAAACGTGATGGATAATTCCATCTTTTATTTAAATTGATTTAGAATTTAAACCATCAAAATCAAATCGGTCTAGATAAACTTCCTTTTAATTTAAAGTAAAATCTTTTTCCAATTTAATTTATCAAAATAATTCAAATATTAATACAACAAAATTTTAAATATCTTTTCCATAATTATTAAAATATAACATTTATTAATTTCGAAAATCAAGGTAATTACCTAAATATTAAATCAATAAGTAGCTTAACAAAAATATGTTACTATTGAAATTTCAAATTTTGCAAATATCTAGAATATATTTTTGTATAAACCAAAATTTTCTGATTCACTACTTATTTTAAAACGACGAACAAAATAACTCTTTTATAAAGAAAAAATATTTATTATATTTATTTGAACAAGTACTTTCCTATAAAAAATAATTTTATAATAAAATATTTTAGTAAAAATATGTATGCTCGCACATATTCGTACTCGTCGAGCAATTTACGAAATATGCCGTTTGCGCACAACGTACAATACGACTACGCGACGTACAATACAAAAATTTTAAATTTGTACCAAAAATCGATAAAAATATAGTAGAAATTTAGGGGTTTTACAAAGCCTTCCAGAGAGTTGGTTTCAGGAGTGGTATTCATCGACGTAGAAGTTAATGGCTCAACATCATCGTCGGGGATAGCTGCTGCATTATTATTCTCATTAAAAGTCACATTATTGTTGAACACTCTATATCCCTTGCTCTTGGCAGCATAGCCAAAAAAATACCATCGTCAGCTTTGGCATCAAATTTGCCTAAGTTGTCTTTGGTGTTTAGGATAAAATAGCGACAACCAAATACTCTAAAATATGAAACATTTGGAGTTCTTCCAAACCAAAGCTCGTAGGGTATTTTTTCGAAATAGGTCGAATAAGCACCCTATTTAAAATATGGCACGCTGTACTGACAACTTCAGTCCAAAAATATTTCGGAAGCAAAAATTTATTCAACATGACTCTAGCCATATCGCCAAGAGTCCTATTCTTCCGCTCCACAACACTATTTTGTTGAGGAGTTCTAGGACTAGAAAACTCATGATCAAAACCATTTGAATCACAAAACTTTTCAAAATTGGAATTTATGAATTCGCCTCCATGATCACTTCGGATTCGAGTAATCATGTAGCCTTTTTCGTTTTGAACCTTTTTAGCAAAAAATTTGAAAACATAAATAGCATCACTTTTGTTTGAAAGAAAGAAAACCCAAGTGAATCAAGAAAAATTATCTACTATAACAAAAGCATAGAGTTTTCCACCAAGACTGGCTACTCTACTAGGACCAAATAAGTCCATGTGCAGTAATTGCAAGGGTCTAGTAATACTTACAGTGTTTATGGAATGAAATAAAGATTTGGTTGCCTTATTTAGTTCACATTCGGCACATACTGTGTACTTCTTGAATGTGATGTCAGACATACCTCTTACTAGCTTCTTTGTCGATAGCCTGGATATAGTATCCATATTGGAATGACCCAGATGTTGGTGCCACAACAATCTCTCATCCTTGTAAGCGTATAGGCATCTTTCTACACTGTTAGTATTTCTAGATAAATAGAAAATGTAAATGTTATCCTCTTATCCCTTCAAAAGTGATGTCTCCCGTTGACCTATCATAAATATAGCATTTATTTTGTCCAAAGTTAATATCATATCCATGATTAACAAGGTGACTTATGCTAAGCAGGTTATGCTTTAACTCGGTCACTAGGAAGACATCCTTTATTACAAGAGAAGGAGGATGACCAATAGTACCATTACCTATGATGTAGCCCTTTAAATTGTTACTGAAGGATACGTACCCTTCCCTTTTCATCGATAGTGATGCAAAAAGATTTACGTCTCCCATCATATGTCGCGAGCATCCACTATCGAGAATCCACTTGCTTTTAGTTGAGGAAGGAAGGTCCACCTACATTACGAGTAGATGTGACCTTTGGTACCTAAGTTCTTGTGGGTCCTGAAATGTTAGTCTTCGGTACCCATGCATATAGATTGATATCAACTCATTTCCTAATTCTACACTGTGGTGAGATATGACCTTGTAATCCACAGTAGGTGCCAGTAACATGCCTATTATTGTTGGGAGCATGTTGATGATGATGTCTATATGTAGCATGGTGATAGTTGTGTGGAACAGCAGGATAGTGACTATATGTAGCAGCAGGATGATGGTTATGTCTATGTATAGCTTGGTGACAGTTAGCAGGATAGTGACTATATACAATAGCAGAGTGATAGTTATGAGAATAATGTCTATGTGCATATGGTTTATGTGCTGCATAGGAGTACGTGTACATGTAAGCATGTTTATATGCTGCATGTGGGTGACATGTTTTACTATTTTGAGTAGTCTTGTATTTTGTGTGTGTCTTATGTGATTGGGTTTGAGGTTGAGAAACCTATTTTTCTAATATAATCTCTAATTTCTTAGAGGCAGCATGCATTTCATTACACTTATCATTTAAACCATCAATTTTAGCCATAGAGATCTTGTGTCTGTTCTTTTCTTCAGCAAGCTTAGTGTTAAGTGCTGTGATCTCACGTGTTTGCTTTTCAATAAGTGCTTCGACATCATGTAGGCTTAACTTAAGCTTGGATACCTCATTAGTGACTTCCGTGGGTGGAGTGTCTCTAACATTATCAAGCAAAGAAGAAAGGTTTTGAATCTCTATTTCATAGCTTTTGATCTTCTCCTTGACATGCTTATATTTACTAATGACTTTCTTGTGGTCATTTAGTAAATCATTAAATGCATCGCCAAGTTCATTAAAAGTGAAGTCATCGAAAGTTTTCCTAGTTACCTTTTCGGATGTCGCTATTAGGTAGACATTAGCGGTATTTTGAGGAGAGTCCTTTTCTTCCTCGGAATCACTTGCTTCGCTTTCATGCCAAATGCTAGTATTGGTATACTTTCTTAAAGAGGACTTCTTGTAGGGTTTCTCATATCGGTTGCCTTTCTTTGCGAAGGGACAGTCTTTTCGAACGTGTTCAGTCTTCTTGCAGCCATAGCACGTTGGTTCTTCCTTGTCGTCTTCTTATTGTTCCTTCTTTCTTCGATTGAAATAAATGAACTTCTTGAAGTTGCAGACTAGAAGAGCTTGATCATCACCTTCAGAATTGTCGTCGTCAGTATCTTCAGGATCAGCCCTTCGACGATGAGCTTTTAGGGCAATCTCTTTTGCCTTTGTAGCAGGTTCTTCGAAATCTTTGAGGTCGAGATCGTGGGTCATCAGCTTTCCCATCAAAGTTTCCATAGACATTGTGGTAAGGTCATTGCCTTCTATGATGGCTGTTACCTTAGGGTTCCAAATCTTTGGTAGCCCCCTAAGTAACTTACAGATCATCTCATGATTTGTATATTGTTTGCCAAGAGATGACAGAGGGTTGATAACGTCAAGGAACCTTGTAAACATTTGGGTGATCGTATCACTAGGCTTCATCTTGAACGCCTCGTATTCTTGAGTGAGACGACTAATTTTTGACTCCTTGACTTGGGTGGTTCCTTCATGCGTCATTTCTAGAAGTTTCTATACTTCGTGCGAGGTGGTGCATGTCAAGACCCTGTTAAACTCATTCCTGTATATTGTATAAAATAAAGCATTAATAGATCTTGCGTCTAGACTCGCCTGTTTTTTTTCTCGTCGGAATATTTGTCGTTGGGTTTCTCGATGAGATCTCCATTGACAACTATTCTAACGGGCTTTTTGTAACCATCGGTGACAATGGTCCACAGGTCGAAGTCTAGAGACTTGAGATAAAAACTCATCCTTGTTTTCCAATAGGTGTAGTTTGTTCCATCAAATAGGGGTGGCCTATGAGTGGACTGTTCTTCACCATGATTGGAAAACATAGGTTGTGTGGTTGCCATGGATCAGCTCTAGGATGTTAGTCCTTGTTGAGAGAACAGAGCTCTGATACCAATTGAAGAACAGGTAGGCAACTCTAGAGGGGGGTGAATAGAGTTTATGACCATAATAACCAAATAAAAAATTAAACTCTTTTCACCAACATTAAATAATCAGAGTAAATACGGAAATATAAAGATCAAGAGAGCATACGCAAACATAGCCGATTTTAACCTGGTTTTCCTCGTGGAGGACTAGTCCAGGCCTGAGAACTCTAGCTCAGGATTAAATTCACTATTTGTGAAATAGTAATTATACCCTGTGCCTTTTCTTCAGAAGAGCACGTTAACTTCTTACAAAGATCGCTGTGGCGATGCTTGGAATTTTCTAAACGACTTTCTTAACTCTTGCACAAACTCCAAACTGAATAGCACTGAGCATTTTGAGGCTTAGGAAGCTTGTGGCTAGTAGATGAGAAGGTTAAGGCTTGTATGAGGCTTTGTAGAGAAGAGAAGATTAGATTATTTAAAATGAGAAAATTCAAGGCCTATTTATAGGGTTTTGGGTAGGCAGAATTTGGCCAGAATTCTGTGTCAAGAATTCAAATTTTTGGCCGTTGGACAACTAGCCTATAGTAAACCCTAAAAATTAGGGTCCTATAATTTAGGGGATAGATTTTGGTCCGAACTCTGTGTGGAGGCGGAGTTCGGCCCGAACTCTGTCTTCAGAGGACAGAATTACTTAAATGGGCTTTGTGGGCTAGTTTGGTTTGGTGGAGCTTTTGGTTTATAGTTTGGATATAGGTATAGGCCCAAACTACTCAGTGCTACTCAGTTTATATTTATCTAGACTCAATAAATGTAAAAATATAGACTCAAAAACTGAGTACACTGCAGGAGAAAACTGACGTCCGTCTTGCACTGAGTTCTTGTCTTGATGTGTCATATTGAATTATAACAAGTATCATATTGTCAATTTGATCAATATTTGGTTGACCGTGATTTTGTGTCAACAGACGTTTGCCCTTATCCTCTCCATCTGGGATGTGTAATCCCAACTGGTGATCCTTCTTTAACTTTGCCTCCGCATTGGTAGCACTTATGTTGAAGGTCGGCAATCCCTGAACTGGTCGTCACCCATCCAGAGGCTAATTGCAGGGAGAAACTTCTTCTGGCAGATTTCCATCAAGGAGCTTTCGGTATTGCCTTGAGGCAATCTCATTGCGGTTTGGCGAAACTACTTGATATAGTTCCTTGTTAGCACCCTCTCTCCCTGGACGACGTCCATGAGAGATGATATTGTCACATCATGCCCCACTTCGTAGAATCTCTCCAGGAATATGTATTTGAATCAGTCAAAAGAATGGTTGCAGTTGTCGAGAATATTGCGGTACCAGTCGAACGTGATCCCCTCCAATGTTCCGATGAATAATCGTGTGAGGATGGCTTCGCTATGCGGTAAGTGGTCTGTTGTGACCTCAAAATAAGTCATGTACCGACTAGGAGAGGTCTTCCCGTCATACAAATCTATATGGAACGGTTTGTAGTGTTAGCCCAATGATTATATCATGTTTTTGAATATGGCTAATCAATTAAGTTTAACTAGTGATGTCACTAATATTCATGCTACTTAAACTTAGCATTGTCCTAAATGTTCTATATCATATTGTTATGATTATATCATACTGCATTATACTGTTTTGTTCGTCTAACCTGTACTTGCAGACAAGCAGGACATATGCAACAAAGAATTATTAATGGGCCAAAGACGGCGTTATACAAGGAGTTTTCTCTGAACTGCCCAACGGCCTATCCGGGGCCTCGTATCGGGGGTTCCGCTGCCCGGTCGACGGACAGGGGTCGAGGGGACAGCATCCCCCGTCAGGGGTTTGGGGGCGAAGCCCACGAAAGGTATTCAGATTTTCAGATCTGTTTATCTTTGGACGCTTGCCGTCAAGGAAAAATGCGTCTTCTATGTCAGGAAAAAGACGTCATCTAAAGGGCTATTGGTTTTCATATTTATTCTGTATTTTTCCATTTATTGAGTCTAGGAAAAATGTGAGATTGATCAGATCGGTACTGGCTTAGGTTTTTCTCAGTCCACAAACAAAAATAAGCCTACCTAAGTATCCTAAAAATCCACAATTCCAAAAGGCCCAAAACCTATACAAATTTGGTTTATTCCTTACTGTTCTGAACGAGCAGAACTCTGACAGAACTCTGACCGAGTTCGGCCCAAGTTCGGTCTGGATAAATTCGAAATACAGTTCCCACCAAATCTGCATCCAACGTTCGTATGTGAAATCCTAGCATCCGAACTCTGTCCGAGTTCGGTTCCCCAAAAACACTGTAAATAGAGTTGAGATTACCATTCATTTAAACAATCCAATTTCATCTCTTCTCTTCTCTATCTAAAGTGTTCTGAGCTTTTACTTTCATATCTATCCTTTACGACTCTTAGCCAAGCCAGTACAGTGTCTGTTTAATCTAGAGTTTGGTGTTGAAGAGTTGTATCGGAGGTTGTATTCAGAAAATGTTCCAGTTTTCCAATTGCCTTCTGGAGCCGATCGTGCGCTCGTCACCAAGTACGGTATTGTGAAGTCGGTCGTGCACTTGTCGCCAAGCACGGTGTTGTAAGAGTTGCAAGCACTCAGTTAAAGCTTGTGTCATAGTGGATTAACATCGAGCAAGTGTACTCGAGACTGGATTAGTCCTCTCAGAGGGATACCAGTATACATCGCTGTGTCACTGAGTTTGAATTCTTGACTCTTACTTTACTACATTTATTTACTGTCTCCTATTTACTGCCATAGTTATTACTTAAGTTTTTAATTGGTGATTATTTTCTGCTGTACACGCACATACTCTATTCACCCCCCCTCTAGAGGTGCTCAACGGTCCTACAATTGGTATCAGAGCGGGTTGTATTCATATATAACACTCTAGAGAGTATAAATATGACAGCCATGAATTCAATATTCAACGGTGAAGGACAATCCACAAATAGACTCTTACTATTTGATGGAACGAACTATAGTTATTGAAAACACGGATGAGCTTGTACCTGAAGTCTCAAGACTTTGACTTATGGTCAATTGTTGTCAATGGCTACCAAAAGCCTACTATCACTTCTATTCTCACATCCTCTATTATTAACAAGCCTTATTATAGTTACACAGAGGAAGAGAAAAAGTTAGCTAGCCTTGATGCAAAAGCAAAGCATGCTTTCTATTCTGCTGTAGACTTTAATGTATTCAATCTCATTACTACTTGCACAACATCTCATAAAATTTAGAAACTTCTTGAAGCTACTTATGAGTGCAGGTACGAAAGCAGTGCTAGCAACTCCAGAGAGGAGGATAGTCTTCATAATGATTCAAATATGTGCATGATGGAATTGGGATTTAAGGTACAACACAATTTCCTATACGAAGAAAAGCTTTTATGTGACAATTACAAGAAGATAGACCACATCCAAGAAGATTGTACTACTACAAGAAAGAAGAGTCACTACGAACAATCAAATAAAGGAAGATCATCGGGCATATGGTGTGAAAGTGAAGCAACAAATTCTGAAGAAGAAGAGAGACCTCATCAAGCTGCAAATTTATGCTCAATGGCATTATCTAACGAGGTACAGAATAATTCCCTTCTTGAAGAGAATGAATTTTCTTATGATGAGTTATCTGATGCTTTCAGTGATCTGTTAGAAGAACACAAGAAAGTATTAGATAAGTATAAGCAAGCTAGAAAGGATATTCTATCCTATAAGCGTGAGAATGAAAAGCTTACTTGCTTATTGAATGATGCTAGAAATACTTCTACTTCTAATAATTCTACTAAGATTTCCACACTTGAGTTTAGATTGCATGAGGCACTTGAATGCATTGAGAAAAGCACTCAAGAAAATGCTAAACTTAAGGAGGAACTAGAATCTGAAAAGAAGAAGTATTCTATTGCTTCATGTAGAATTGATGCCCTTTCTGCTAAATATGATGAGATCTGTGCTAACTCTAAAAAGTTAGAGATTAGACTGGGAAAGCAGGTAGTACAACCTATGACTCAGTCTAACACAAGACACGTGACACATCACAAAATCACACACGACAGATCATCTAGAAAGGAAGCAAGCAAAGCTAAAGCTTTACAAAACCATGCTTTCTACTACAAGTATCCACTAAGATCATATCACACCACTTCACATTCTTATACTGCTGCACATAGCCCTAATGTTAATACTTTTTGTCATTATTGCGGCATGAATGGACATGTTTCTCATTATTGTCAGATTAGAAAACTTGTTGATATGAACTTGTGCAAATGGGTTCCCAAAGCTAACAAATATGGATCCAAGTTTTGGATACCAAAGTCTTCACCTAATATTTCAGGTGGAGCTACTTATGATGAACCATAGAACCATGGAGCATGTTGGTGATTGCAAAGCTACAATGGTCATCTTCCAAGCAATTACACCAACATAAGTGTGGTCACTAGAACCACTTTGGTAACATGCTTTCTAAATAGTTTTTAATGTCTAGCATGTTCTTATTGATGTATTGATATTAGCTCTCATTGATATCTTTTAATTGTTTATCATTTATGTGAGTTATAATCCTAGCATGACTAGTTGATTAGCTTAAATGATTATTTCACACTATATAGTTTTTTTTATTAGTGTGACACATTTATCTAGGTATGCTCTTTACTCTTAGTATTTATCTATGAAGATGCATACCACTCTAGAAGATTTTGTTGTTGGTTCATGCTTTTGACTCTTTGCCTTTAATATTTTTAATGGTCACTTCTTATCGATTTGTCTTTAACATGTCACATTTACTTTGATCGGTATTTTGTGAGTATGTATGTTTAGTACAAGTCTCCTATTTACTTGAAAAGTATATACATATACTTCTATGTTAACCTTGTGCTTGCATAATATATTCACTATTGATTCTCATATTTTATTTTGATTAATTTCTTATGAATCAATTACATATTTGTCTGATAAAGCACATTTATGCATGTTTTTGATCTTGTAATAATTTTTTTATGATTGTTAATGATACATGAATAATGCATTATCATTCATATATTGCTGATATGTTTCTTATATATTTTTTTTTAAATATCTTTATGGGATATATGAGTTAAGTTCAAGTTCTATATTATATTATGTTAAAAAGTAGTTTTTAAACTTGTGCTTATCTCACACTTAAGCTATTGATTTCTTTGAACATTTTATGTTCTTATCTTTATCAGCTTCTTCCTCAAAGCCTCTTTTAATGATATTTTTATTTTCTTGGCTTTTTTGGTTGACATTTTTGGATACATGATATTTTTAATATCTTGATCTTGATAAACCATTCTTTGGGTATTTACTTCTCTTATATTTAGGGATTCTAGATTTTGATGATGTTCGATGATACTGCATGTATTCCTTTGAATCTAAGTTCTTAAGAGTAGAAATTATTTTGGGAACAAGCCGAAAGGGTCCTTCTGTCATACAGGTGTAAATAGCCTGAAGCGACACGGTACACTAGTCTTCGGACTACCGCTAGCTGGAAATCGGCCCCTACAGCGAATCCGAAGTGATCAATACTTTATAGACTTAAGATTTATTAAGGTGTACTTGCAACTATTATCTAGTTCTGAATCCAAGGTACTGAATCCAGTCCCCTAGGTTTCAGAATACATCAACGTATCTATGTCCTACATTTTGATTTACAAATATTTTATATTTTATTGTTACCCAATGATTTTGTAGCACATATAGATAAATGTAATTTATGCTATATGCTACATTGTTCTAAGATTTTTAAGTCCATAGAATATAATTTATTTCATATTGCACTAATTCTTTTTAAAATCCTCGGTTATTAAAGAAGAGATTTATTTTGGGTACAAGCCTACAAAGGGTCTGTCTGTCACCACGACTACGGTCGAAGCGAAGCGGTACTTAAGTATTCCCCGGTGAACCTCCGTTAGCTGGGACAGTACCTCTACAGCCAACCCAAAATTGATCAACGCTTTATAAACTAAAGATTTATTGAGATCTAGTTGCAATTATTATTTGATGGATTTTTGAATTTTAGATTTGATGGATAATATTCTCTCTTTATATTTTCACTAAAGGTAGCATATGTTGATCTATCTTGTCGATTGTGAGATTCTATAGCATAGATCAATTTATGTCATCTTTTGACTTATACGATTATTCATCATGCTAATTTGAAATATCTTTTGATTGTTTTATTTTTAATGTTCATTTAATGGATATTTCTTTTTTTGTCTAAAGATGATTGTTTTTCGTATTCGTGACCACTCATTGAATATTATGATCTTGTGATTTCGTCTTTAACTTGTGTAATATTCAATGATTTTGAGCTTTATACTATTATCTTCTTATTCAAGTTACTTACTGTCTATAACAGTAATTCTTTGCAGGGACAAGTCAAGCAAATTGAATCTCTCTCTCTCAAAGCGTTTCTTTTCTTTAAACCTTATGGTTGTCAGGTGGACACCGTGTTAAGGCCTTTAAAAGGGAAGAAATGAACTTTGATAAGAAGACCTAATATTTTTGAATTAGTTTTCTATTTCTGGAAATATCTCTCTGAATTTGTTTTAAATTTGTCAATACTATTATTTTTGGATATAACCATGTAAAGGTGGAGTATTAATTGTTTCGAGTCAATTAGCCCCTTGACATGCCATATATCTAGAATACAATTTTTTTTGAAATTATCTAGTTATGTTTATTTGTTCAAATGGATTTATTTGTGATTTATGGATGCTTTTATTGAAATTGTTTTCGTGATTCGAATCGACAGCTTTCAGTCTAAGGACTAAATGGATGCATTCGAACATTTACTAAGACAGTTTTTCGTAATAAATTCTATATTTTTGCAAAGTCTTTTTGATTTATTGAATCTGTCCGGTACTCAAATTTTATTATTAATGACAGTTTTCAAAATCTTTTAATGTCTTGAAATATTTCTTTTATATATATATATATTGGAGATATATGTTATTTGTTCATCTTTAAGCGTTTATTTATTGGATATTTCTTTTTCTTGCCTAAAAATGATATTTGGAATTTTATATGCATTTGATCAAAGGAAAGAAAAGATGCATATCTTGGATACCCCTTAGATCTTTTGATTATTTATTTTAACTATTTTATGCATATAAATTACTTTTGAACTATATACGCATATTTTAAGGGAGAGCAAATTAATTGTGTCAATTCCTTTATGCCCTTAATATGTGGTATAACTAGTTCATCATGGACATATATTATTTTAGTTAAATATCTTGCTGAGTTACTCATGACATTTTGATTTGTATTAGATGAAAGAATATATGATTATTATTATTTATTTTAATTCTCTCATTCAAATTTCTAAAAGTTATCTTGCCAAAAATATATTTAATTATCCTTATTTGATTGAGTTTAAAATTACTTTTGGCATTTCTTATTGAGGTTTTATCTCAAAGTTCATGATTATCTATACTTAGACGTTTCATACTTTGTGGGGGAGCATTCAAGTCGACTGGATTTCTCCTTTCCAAGTATTTTATCTTCATTACCTTCATGTTTATCTAATGGATATAATATATCATGCTAAGGTAATTGAATTCAAATGCATGAACTTTGGTATAAATTTTGCATAGATTCTAGTATACTTATTTTGATCTCTTTTCGATGATTATACGCTTTATGGAATTGACTCACTAATTTGTATGGGCAAATTATGAATCATATTTTTTTGTGATCATTGTTAAAAGTTTCATTATTTTTTTTATTTGGTATATACTAGATCTGTGAATTTCTCATGAATTATTTATGACCAATGATTGATATCTATTTCTTATTGAAATCCTTTATTGGTATATTTCAAAACTAGAGTTATATTTATCATAATATTGAGTTTTGAATATCATTTTTGGATTTCTAGTTGGTAAACTATGTATTGTTTGATTTCAATGTTCTTTGTTTAAGTTCAACCAACTATTTTGACAAATTTTTCTACTTTAGTTATGCAATTTTCTAAACATGTCGTTTCACTGTTCTCCTAATCCTTGATCATGATTATTATTATTTTTCCTTCCTCCTATACTTATGCTTGAGTTCGTTTTATCTCTTTATTACGGGGGAGCTTATTTTTTGATCATGTCAAAGGGGAAGAAATAAGTTTAAGTTAGCAAAGAATTTTTTTTGAAATATGTGTTTATTAGCGATATATACATCTATTGTATCTATCTTAAACTTAACCGATTTGCCATAATCAAAAAGGGGGAGATTGTTAGCCCAATGATTATATCATGTTTTTGAATATGGCTAATCAATTAAGGTTAACTAGTGATGTCACTAATATTCATGCTACTTAAACTTAGCATTGTCCTAAATGTTCTATATCATATTGTTATGATTATATCATACTGCATCATACTGTTTTGTTCGTCTAACATGTACTTACAGACAAGCAGGACATATGCAACAAAGAATTATTAATGGGCCAAAGACGGCATTATACAAGGAGTTTTCTCTGAACTGCCCAATGACCTATCCGGGGCCTCGCATCGGGGGTTCCGCTGCCCGGTCAACGGACAGGGGTCGAGGGGACAGCGTCCCCCGTCAGGGGTTCGGGGGCGAAGCCCCCGAAAGGTATTCAGATTTTCAGATCTGTTTATCTTTGGACGCTTGTCGTCAAGGAAAAATGCGTCTTCTATGTCAGGAAAAAGACGTCATCTAAAGGGCTATTGGTTTTCATATTTATTCTGTATTTTTCCATTTATTGAGTCTAGGAAAAATATGAGATTGATCGGATCGGTACTGGCTTAGGTTTTTCTCAGTCCACAAACAAAAATAAGCCTACCTAAGTATCCCAAAAATCCACAATTCCAAAAGGCCCAAAACCTATGCAAATTTGGTTTATTTCTTACTGTTCTGAACGAGCAGAACTCTGACAGAACTCTGACCGAGTTCGGTCCGAGTTCGGCCTGAGTTCGGTCTGGATAAATTCGAAATACAGTTTCCACCAAATCTGCATCCAACGTTCGTATGTGAAATCCTAGCATCTGAACTCTGCCCGAACTCTGCCCGAGTTTGGTTCCCCAAAAATACTATAAATAGAGTTGAGATTGCCATTCATTTAAACAATCCAATTTCATCTCTTCTCTTCTCTATCTAAAGTGTTCTGAGCTTTTACTTTCATATCTATCCTTTACGACTCTTAGCCAAGCCAGTACAGTGTCTGTTTAATCTAGAGTTTGGTGTTGAAGAGTTGTATCGGAGGTTGTATTCAGAAAACGTTCCAGTTTTCCAATTGCCTTCTGGAGTCGGTCGTGCGCTCGTCACCAAGCACAGTGTTGTGAAGTCGGTCGTGCACTTGTCGCCAAGCACGATGTTGTAAGAGTTACAAGCACTCAGTTAAAGCTTGTGTCATAGTGGATTAACATCGAGCAAGAGTACTCGAGACTGGATTAGTCCTCTCAGAGGGATACCAGTATACATCGCTGTGTCACTGAGTTTGAATTCTTGACTCTTACTTTACTATATTTATTTACTATCTCCTATTTACTGCCATAATTATTACTTAAGTTTTTAATTGGTGATTATTTTCCGCTGCACACGTACACACTCTATTCACCCCCCCTCTAGAGGTGCTCAACGGTCCTACATGTAGCGTGGGGGAAAAGGAACATCTCTCCACGTGAGCCGTATTCTGAGGTATCGGAAGGAGTTTCGGGCATTGTACATTGCTCGAAGCTCCTGGACTTCCCTTCTTGTCTCCTTGGTCTCGTCCGCAGCTAAGGGAACGGATGCTCCTAAGGATCATCACCCAAAGGATGGGCGGTCGTGTTGCAGTCCGTGTTGACTGCGGGTCCCAAGCTTGTTTGTCTGGGCATCCTTGCTGGTTGAGTCGACAAGGCAGCTTTGATTTCGTCTACAGACTTGACCAAGGACATGAGCATGGCTTCAAGTACTTCTAGACGTTGTCGGTCAGTAGGCGCTTCATGATCTTCGTCGGCCATAAAGACTATCCTCACGCGGGTAGAGGTGGAAGGGATTGTAGCAGAGGTGCTCTCTGTGTCGTACTCTCGTGCAGAGAAATCATCGGGGAATGTCGGAATGTCATCTTCCTTAGACTCGGAAGGCGTGCTACCCCCTGTACAAAAGGTCGCATCGTCTTGGCAAGGGCGATCGCCCTCAGGAAAGTCCAAGTCTGTTGCGTAATTCTGGGTGATCTTTACCCCCTGTGTATGCTCTTGGTACACCGGGTTGTCGTATATGTTGAGGGCACTGCTACCCCCAGCATCATCTACTCCCAAGGAGGCCGAAGGTGCACCTTTAGGTGTTGGAAGCTTCTTTTTGGATCGAGTGCCCAAATAGACACCCCGTGTGGTTGTCAGTGGCAGTCCTCCAGACGAGAGTTTCCTTGCAATGCTTGCTGAGATTGCTAGGTTGGAAGAGCCTGTCTTCTTTCCCCCTTGCCAGGAGAAACCTTCCGAGTTGAATTACAGGAGGCGAAAGGAAACTCCTCATCTCCCAAAATTTGCACATGTTTCTTGAGTTGTTGTCGGACAGGTACTGGCTGCTGCAGTCGTTGGAAAATGGACTGTCGATCTTCAGGTGCTGTCGACTTGTCGCAGCAGCAGTTGATGATGACTTGGGTGCAACGACGTCCCAGGAGGGACTCATCGCATGCTAAGGTTGTCTCCTTGCGTCTGTGAGTAATTACCTCACCCAAGTCGATAGCAGGCTGATCTACCTTTGCATCAAACTTGTGGACTCGGGTATCCCGAGCGCACAGGTGCGTAGGTATCATGTTTGCTCCCTGATCCGAGGCTAGTAAAAGCACTTGCTCTCGATCGTTGGAGGGAGACTTTAAAGACAAACCCTGTCTGTTAGCCCCGGGGGACTGGACGCGGGTGGTTCTGTACAACTTTGTATCAGGAGTCCGTATAACAATTAACGGTGCTAGCTTGGACAGTTGACTGGGCTTGTTAGGCCCGTACTGTCCTGGACTTCTTCAACTTAGCGCCTGAGGGTGCATAGTAAGAAAGGTCCTGATTTGAATATTCAACATTCTTAATGGGCCGCATGGAGTCGGGCCTGTATGAAAGACGGTCGAACATAGAGCTTCTGACAGGGTCGTATGATATATCCTGTCTGAGGTCAGGATTGGCTGTCGCATAGGCCATCTTCCTGCGGCCAGAGTTGGCTGCCGCACGGGCCATCATTATGCGGCCAAAGTTGGCTGCCACATGGGCCATCTTTCTGTGGCCTAGTTGGCTGTCGTATAGGTCGTCTGCCCGCGGCCAGAGTCGGCTGTCGCATGGACAGACTGCCCATTTCTCTTATGCAGCCTCTTCTTCGTCCGCATTGGAATTCCCTGGTGCCCCCAGAAACTCAGCATCGCAGTATTTTCTTTTGCTAGATTTTGGGACAGTGGGGTCCTCTGCGGTCGAAAGCAAAGCCATAGGGAAGCTTCGATCACCATCTTGGGCTGCAGAAGGAGCTTCTTCAAGAACTTGGTTGAGGACAACAATTTTGTGCTTCGATGTCCTGTGGGTTCTCTTTGGGTTGGCTCGCTTCTGTGACGGGCTGGCGCTCCCTTCAGAGAGCAATTATTTGAAGGCTTGTTGGTCAAAACGAACCACAAACATTTGCTGCGTAGAGCCGAGCTTGGATGCGTCGGATTGTGTCACCAGCTTTTCATCAGAGGAGAAGGACGTCCCCAGCAGAGTCGCCATCGTATTTGCCATTAAAATATCAAAGAAAGGTATTACAGAAACACTGAAATTGATTGCAAACTCGCTTGTACAAAGAAGTACCTAGAATGAAATCCTAGGAAACAATCTAAGTACAATTGTTTAGTTTCTGATTCTGGGGGTGTCGGTGGAGGCTCAGAAAAGTGTTATCAACTTTGCCTTACTCCTTGTACTATCCGACGCAGTCTTAGTTCTTAAAGAAATTGCCCTTCGTAGGTTGCCAGCCTTTTGTAGGGGTGTGGCACCCAGCTATTTATAGTGATATGTATTTTGAGCTACATAGATGGCCCATTTCCACGTGGCTATAACAGCACGTAAAGACCCGATTTTTGGCCACCTGCTGGTGATTTGTTGGGATTTTGCTGCAGCAAATCTGGGTGGTTGAGACTTGGTCAACCTGTCGCGTGTCCTGTCGCAGGATAGGACTAATCTGGAGTCATTTTGAGCCGTTTGAGTTTCTCAGTTTTTGGCCGCATAGGACTGATACGGCTTAGGCCGCAGTCTCCCTTAGTCCGCATGTAGCTTAAGGCCTTTCGAGCCGCATAGATTATGTGTTTTGGGCCGCATAAAGCTCGTGCGGCTTAGGTTACAGTCACCCTTGGCCGCATGAAGGTTAGAGACTTTCAGGGCCGCATAGGTTGAGCCGTATAAGGTTCATATGGCTCGGGTAGAAATCCTTCTGGCTGCATGTGTAGCGCCCCAGAACAAGAATACTGGAGAGCGGGGGCGTACATAGCCAGCTACGTATATTGAAGTGCAACACACCTCACTATACGGCCACGGCTGTCTAGATACATGAGGGTTTAACTACAAGCCATCAGTCTCCTATGGTCATGAACAAGCCTATTGTCTCAATCTCAAGCAAGCGGTAACAGTTTACAAGATGTCAGAGCTCCAAATATACAATAGTAAGGCGTCCCATACATTACATATTCGGATGATCATGAAGCTAGTCGTATAAAATGTCAAGAATAGCAAGAGTTTCAGTCATACATGATCAACCCTAGAATTTGTCAATCATGTTACAGCCCGTAGGCAGACAGTAAATAAAGGTGCAATCGAGCTAAACACGTGCTCGCCGGCTAAACGCCTCAAAAGAATAATTTTACAATAGAGTGAGAGAGCCAAAAATAAACCCACTAGTTGACAGGATTCCGTCTAGTGGTCACCATCTGGCTGGAAGGTCGGTAGATCCTCTAGAGCTGCTCCGGTATCTGGCCATACAAAACCAGCTGGGTCAGATCCCAGAAAGAGCGAGTGCCACAAGGAAGCTTCACTTAAGAACTAAAACCAGCAATTAGCACAAGAATATAATTATATAATAAAAGACTTGAAGTATAAACAATCATGATGATATATGATAAGATAACCATGGAACTATTTAAATAACCAAGTTACAACCCGTAAACCAAACAAGGATCGGGGTTGTAACTCTTCATCTGAATGGAACTTGGTTTCCTACCATTTATCAGTAGAGTAAAGCATAAGCATTCAGGTCATGTAATAATCTTGTACAGGATCAGGACAAGACTAGACTGGGTTAGACTCCATCCAATCAATCACGGCCAAGCAAAAAATACGGCTTGATACTTTAACTAACTAGGGTTATCACAGGCCTAGTTACTAGCAAAATGCAATGAGATTATTCCAACATCCACAAGCCCTGCAGACCATCCAGGTTATCCAGGTCGAATATCTTGTTCAGGAAAGGTACAGCACATGGCAGTATACTGGAAATGTGCCCTACTCGTCGGCAGGCTATAAGTCCACTTGAGCGCCCAGATAACGGGATTGCCTGTAGCTGGAAAATCTCTTCATGACTACTGGATTATTCTAGTTATTAGCCTTAGTTGAATTTAGTAGGTACCTCTGACCGTGGTATTCAGGAGATCCCCATCCTAGACATGATGCAAGACAATACTGGTTTATTTGTACAAACACAACAGCCCATGGTGTCCAAGTCATTCTTGTCATGACATGCCAGCCGTCGCAACAGCATATCAAGATATCATGTCAGGTTCAGCATATAGGGGTATCTAGGGGGCTGTTTTGGGGTGTAAAGGACAGCCATATAGGCTGTTAAAATGGACAGCCATGGGACAGTTGTTGGACTGATTTGTGGTGGGTTTAAGGGCAGGTTTAGACAGCTACTAGGCTGCTAACTAGTGACAGGTTTAGGACGTCAAAAAGGGGACAACTATGAGGGCTAATTGTGGTAGCAATGGAGTAGGTTTACGGGTGTTTGAAGGGGCTAAATATGGACAGCATATGGGCCTATTATTGGACTGTTTAAAGGGAGCAAAAGGGGACAGCCACATGGTGTTTAAGGGGGCTGTCAATGGGCCATTTGGGACATGTCAAGTGGTGGTTTGAAGGGGTTGTTGTGAGGGCATATGGACAGGTTTTAGTAGGGGTTTTTGAGGGTGTACATGGGCTGTCATTTGGGACAGCCATGTAGATATCTAAGGGGGCTGTTAAGAGCTGGGTTCATGGGTGTTCCCCCCTTCCAAACACTCACTCGCCCACTCTCAAACTCTCCTCTATTCCCTCACAACCCTTTACTCAAACACCACAACTACACACTCTCTAAACTAACACAAACACACACTAACTCTCCCACTTGGCCGAACCTGCAAGTGCCCCCATACCAACACAAAATCCCACACCCTACCATAGTATATATCCATATATATATAAGCCACCATATATATATATACATATATATACATATATATATATAGAGAGAATGATATATATATAACCACATATATATATAAGCCACCATATATATATATATACATATATATATATAGAGAGAGAGAATGATATATATATAACCACATATATATATATAGGTATTAGATAATATGATACAATATGATACTTAGGAAAACCATTACTACACACTCATAAATCTGGAATTAAATGTTAGAACAACAATAAATCAATATATAATAATTCCGCATGTGTCCAAATAGGGGTTTTCCCACTAGGACACGATCCTACACACAAGGACACTCCTATGACCTCCAAATGGACACGAAATGGAGATACAACCATGGGGGTCATTCCTACGGGTTCAAAATAATCCTATATGCATGTTGGGGTGGATTAGAGGAGAGATTATACCTTCCGGGAGAGAGATTCAAAGGAAAAAGCCTTCCGACCCGACACCGTCACGTAGAGATTCCAAAAGGATACGAACGAGCTCCGAATCCTCCCAAACTTGGCTAGCTCCTTCCTTTCATGGAGTAGAGAAGAAATGAAGAAGATTTGTGGAAGGAGGGGTTGATTTGGTGGAGAAATCAATGGGGTTCCTTTTCTAAATTAATTTAAGGAAGAACAAGAGAGAGAATGGAAGAGGGGATAATGATGAATGATGGAGCCTATCCACTCTATGGTGGCTGGCCATAATGGGCTATTTTGCCCCATTATAAAAAGTCTAAAATGCCCTCCCCTAGTCCTATTGTTTAATATTAGGAAAGGGCTAAATGGTTGAGGCTAAATTAGTCATTCTAACTATCTAATCTAACCAAACCCTATCCATAATTAATTTGTCTAACCACTAACTAAAGTAAATATCATGTGGGCCATGGCTAACTAGTGTGTGGGTCCCACTAGAGTCAACACTACCCCAGGTCCCCGTTACAAGTCGGATTGAGCTAAAATTCGAACCCGACCCAAATAACCCCAAAATAATATTATAAATAAATAAATAATTTCAAAATATTCTAAAATGAAAAAATAACAAAAATACCCCTGTTCCTGGAAACTGGGGATGACAAATCTATCCACCTAAAAAAATTTCGTCCTCGAAATTAAAACCAAACAATAGTAAAATATCAAAATCACAAGTCATGGCTTAAAATTTAAAATGATTAAAATCTCAAAAATCAAAGCATGAATTAAATGACTAAAATTATAAAATTTAAAATTACTCTCAAATAGAAACTGGGTGCTATAAGTCTATCCACCTTAAAAGAATCATCCTCAAAAATTAAAACAAAGTAACACAGAAAAATCATGCAAATCGATAATCGTATGCGTCTGTCCAAAATTACGATACTCAGAATCTCCGTCATGCCAGTGAGCAAGGCTACGATAATCACAGAGTCCTCAACTATGGTACATACCCCTAGAATCATGGTATTTAAAATTTTTGCATTGCCGCATGCTTGGCAGCGAAAACCTTAAATTCCCACACCCGAGAAATACGTCCATAATCCGACTATATGTCCTCACTATGCCTGCTAGCATGACCCTAGAGGATTCTAAAATCTCATAATCGAGGCGACCTAGCCCATATGACTTATCTCAGAAGAATATCACATCACAAGAACAAAATTTCATCCAACGATCAAAGAACAGATAGAATCGAAGTTCAAGACAGTTTATATGAAGGCAAATGCGGAAAGGAGATTCGAAAGATTGGAACCTGCTATATGCTCTGCTACTGCCTAAGTGGGCTCAACTGTCATGGCAAAAGCTCGTCCTTACTGGCCTCCTCTAGCCTGCTGCACGCTGTCCTGGCCTGCCTGTCTAGCTGCACGGACAACACAGTTCTTCACCTGGTGGTCTGGAGCTCCGCAGAATAAACAAACTCCGAGCTTCATCCTACAAGCCTCCCGGGTGTGCCCTATCTTCTTGCAGAAGGCACACTAGATGTCCTACCTCCGGCCCTATCCCTGGTGCTGAACTGGGGTATCCTGAACTGTACCCGGTATAACCCTTTCAATTGCTGCCATCATCAGCCGATGGGAGTTCTCCATGCTATATCGAAACAGCTCTGTCTGAGCGCTCTAGTTCTGCAACATCTGCTGCAGAAGGGCCATCATCCCCTGAGTATCTGGGTAGCGGAGATGGCAGTGGAAGAGTCTCAGGAACAACTACGGACGGTCCCGCTGCTGGAGGTGGAAGACCTCCAGGAACTGCCATCGCTACCCCCGCTTGAAGGGCAGGGACTGAGGTGGTAGCTCCCTCAACTGCAGCTCCCTCTGCTAGAGGTGGAAGACCTCCGGGAACTGCCGCTGCTACTCCTGCCTGAAGGGCAGGAACTGAGACTGCTGCTCTCTCGACTGCTACTCCCGTAGCCGGAGGTGGAAGACCTCCCGGATCTGACCTCTCTAGAACTGTACTAGGCCCTGCTGCCTGAGAACGAGTCACCGTCATCCTGAAGACGAATTGAACCCAAGAGATCAATATGGCACATGACAAGATATTATCAAATGAGGACAATTGAATTCAAATGCAAGAAAAGTTGTCATAGAAATCAAAGGATCAGAGTTTTTCTTAAAATGTGATTGAGTAACTCCTATCATACCCTAGATCCTACGTCCTAGTCGCAGGCTCGTAATTAGTACTCTAAGTCGAGCACCATTACGAGATCGCACTAATTGCGACAATGACCTGCATGGGCCACCACAAAAATGTGTTACGACCCGCACCCTGATTAGGGGCACGAGCACGTGGTTACGTCCAGCCTACGCCGCAGTATCGGCGGTAGAACGCTGTATATAGGATCTGTAAATACTACGACTAAAACAGATAAAGGTACCTGTACAGTATATACTCTCCGAATGGAGGTGACATAGCAATACAGTCTCAATCACATATATCAAACTAAGGTAGATAGCATGGAAAAAAAATATGATCGATAAAAGCAGAAAATGAGTCCAAGATCCACACAAGTCCAGAGCTATACACAAACAACCCAGAGTCACAGAGAATATATATAAGATACTACAACTGAGAGTACTAGCTGGCTCGCAGGCCAGGCAAACCTAACTAAACTATACTACTCAGGGTGAGCAAAGTCTAGTGGTCTACCAACAAGCCACAGTCTAAGTCTACTCCATCAGACTCGACCCCATAGTAGGTCGGGCAATCTGTCTCTAAATCATCTGTAAAATTTGTCAACGGTATCCTTTCAGGAAAATGAGCAAGTACAAACACCAACAGCAGTTCCATACGAATTGACAAATTCTATAAGAGACAGTGTAATAAAATACAAGACAAAATCAACTGGAAATATATATCAAGATGTGAGTACTGAAAAGGACGATAATACATATATAGGATGACTTGGGAACCATTCGGATGCCGAGTTACAACCCCTAAACCAAACAAGGACCGGGACTGTAACCTTTCTTCCGAACAGAACTTAGTCACCAAAGATAATAAATATAAAAGGTGCCCTAAATTATTAGTGTGTTATGTGATCGGCTTAGGAAAATATGCCCAGACTTTCCATCCGACCGGCTATGAACCCTGTATACAATAGAATGATAAGGCCGGTCACCATGGAAAGCTATGAACAACGTAGGGTAAGGCTTTACCCGTCGTGAGGCGAGGGTATAGCTATGAACCATATGTACCATAGAACCTTATGGGAATTTTGATCACACAACCACTAATAACTCCCCCATCCCCGAATAGTACAATGGATCTGGACATGACACGTCATGACACGGGATTCCATAAGAGGGTAGCAAGTCCCCTTTGGAATCGGTGTCTATACCAATACATGAAAATAAGACAATATGTACCAATATACCATGAAAACCTAGGAACAACATCCCATGTCATGATCCAACATATACTAGTCCGTGAACTATCGTGACTGGGAATCGAGTAAGACACTACAACTGAATCGGATATAGCAGATATCAAGACAATAAAAACTATCAGTGAATGTACTCGCCTGTGGTCCTGAGCTGATAAGGTGAACAGATGCTCAGAGTAATCACAGACCTAAAATAAGATACTATGAGCCAAACAGGATTTTATACTGAAAAAAGAAACTAATATAAGTCATGAATGCAAGTCTAAGTCAAAACTAGGTCAATCTAGGTCAAGCTGAGTCATACTAGGTTATACTGGTTCATACTAGGTCGTATCAAGTCATTGGGAGTCAATCCAAGTCAAACTAGGTCGAACGGGGTCAAAGGTTGACTTATAGTTGACTTTTGGTCAAAAGTCAACTCTGGTCAACTTTGGTCAACACTGAGTCAACCCTAGGTCAAACAAGTCAAATGTTGCCAAACAGGATTTTATACTGAAAAAAGAAACTAATATAAGTCATGAATGCAAGTCTAAGTCAAAACTAGGTCAATCTAGGTCAAGCTAAGTCATACTAGGTTATACTGGTTCATACTAGGTCGTATCAAGTCATTGGGAGTCAATCCAAGTCAAACTAGGTCGAACGGGGTCAAAGGTTGACTTATAGTTAACTTTTGGTCAAAAGTCAACTCTGGTCAACTTTGGTCAACATTGAGTCAATCCTAGGTCAAACAAGTCAAATGTTGACTAACAGTTGATTTTCAGTCAACTGGTCAACTCTGGTTTGGTTTTGGTCAAATCTAGTCGCTTAAAGGCTAAGTTTGACTCTCGGTTGACTTTTATTGACTTTTGGTCATAATGGCCAACCGCAGTCAAAACTAGTCTAGGAGCACTATATTTGATCATTACCAACCAAGGGAACCAAGTTCTAACCCTATCTTAGACTCTAGACTCCAATACCCTATTTCTAGGCAAAACCTACATTACCTACCAAGGTAAATCCCGATACCTTGCCCAACACAAAGGAGACCCCGCTAATACCCAAGATACTAGCCTAGGCTCCTTAGGGTAGCTAGATACCATCCTATCTAAGGGTTACCTACCATGATACAGAGGTTTCCTAGGTATCTAATCTATTTTGGATCACATGTTAGTCATTTACCCATTACCTTACCTTTACCCTTGTACCATTCTCACATGTACCCAAACACTCACATACACACCAACTCACTCACTCTCTCACTCACACATGGTCACATATAGGCTCTACCTATAGGTTCACAATAGGCTAACACCTAGAGGCTACTAGCTATATATATCTACTCCCTATAGACACTTATATATATATCCACACATACACACAAACTCTAAGCTCACACACATATGGTATATAGCTACATATATATATACTCACCTATATACCCATATCTAGACACACTCACATATCAAATAGCTCACTCACATATGTGGGTATAGGTTCACACACACACACAAATACATAGGCTCACATACACACACACAAACACATAGGCTCACATACACACACACAAACACATAGGCTCACATACACGCACACAAACATATAGGCATATATATGATACATGTTTTGGGGTTGAAATTGGTATGTTTGGGGACTGATTTTGGATGGTTCAAAGGGCCAACAAGGGGCTGATTTGGGGTCCTAAAAGTGGACTGATAGAGGGCTAATAAGACTGAATATGGACAGCCTACAAGGTGCTAATATGGACAGCAACATGGGGTTAACATGGACTGTGTTTGGACAGCCATCAAGGGACTAAGGGGCTGTCCTCTAGGGGCTGAAATGGTGTGGATTTGGGGACTGATTTGCAGTGGTGTATGGGTTGAATGTTGGACAGCATATAGGGGTATCTAGGGGGCTGTTTTGGGGTGTAAAGGACAGCCATATAGGCTGTTAAAATGGACAGCCATGGGACAGTTGTTGGACTGACTTGTGGTAGGTTTAAGGGCAGGTTTAGACAGCTACTAGGCTGCTAACTAGTGACAGGTTTAGGACATCAAAAAGGGGACAGCTATGAGGGGTAATTGTGGTAGCAATGGAGTGGGTTTAGGGGTGTTTGAAGGGGCTAAATATGGACAACATATGGGGCTATTATTGGACAGTTTAAAGGAAGCAAAAAGGGACAGCCATATGGGGTTTAAAGGGGCTGTCAATGGGCCGTTTGGGACATGTCAAGTGGTGGTTTGAAGGGGCTGTTGTGAGGGCATATGGACAGGTTTTAGTGGGGGTTTTTGAGGGTGTACATGGGCTGTCATTTGGGACAGCCATGTAGATATCTAAGGGGCTGTTAATAGCTGGGTTCATGGGTGTTCCTCCCCTTCCAAACACTCACTCACCCACTCTCAAACTCTCCTCTATTCCCTCACAACCCTTTACTCAAACACCACAACTACACACTCTCTAAACTAACACAAACACACACTAACTCTCCCACTTGGCCGAACCTACAAGTGCCCCCATACCAACACAAAATCCCACACCCTACCATAATATATATCCATATATATAAGCCACCATATATATATATATATATATATATATATATATATATATATATATATATATATATATATATATATATATACATATATATATAGAGAGAGAATGATATATATATAACCACATATATATATATAGGTATTAGATAATATGATACAATATGATACTTAGGAAAACCATTACTACACACTCATAAATCTGGAATTAAATGTTAGAACAATAATAAATCAATATATAATAATTCCACATGTGTCCAAATAGGGGTTTTCCCACTAGGACACGATCCTACACACAAGGACACTCCTATGACCTCCAAATGGACACGACATGGAGATACAACCATGGGGGTCATTCCTACGGGTTCAAAATAATCCTATATGCATGTTGGGGTGGATTAGAGGAGAGATTATACCTTCCGGGAGAGAGATTCAAAGGAAAAAGCCTTCCGACCCGACACCGTCACGTAGAGATTCCAAAAGGACACGAACGAGCTCCGAATACTCCCAAACTTGGCTAGCTCCTTCCTTTCATGGAGTAGAGAAGAAATGAAGAAGATTTGTGGAAGGAGGGGTTGATTTGGTGGAGAAATCAATGGGGTTCCTTTTCTAAATTAATTTGGGGAAGAACAAGAGAGAGAATGGAAGAGGGGATAATGATGAATGATGGAGCCTATCCACTCTTTGGTGGCTGGCCATAATGGGCTGTTTTGCCCCATTATAAAAAGTCTAAAATACCCTCCCCTAGTCCTATTGTTTAATATTAGGAAAGGGCAAAATGGTTGAGGCTAAATTAGTCATTCTAACTCTCTAATCTAACCAAACCCTATCCATAATTAATTTGTCTAACCACTAACTAAAATAAATATCATGTGGGCCATGGCTAACTAGTGTGTGGATCCTACTAGAGTCAACACAACCCCGGGTGCCCGTTACAAATCGGATTGAGCTGAAAATCGAACCCATCCCAAATAACCCCAAAATAATATTATAAATAAATAAATAATTTCAAAATATTCTAAAATGAAAAAATGACAAAAATACCCCTGTTTCTGGAAACTGGGGGTGACAGGTTCAAGTCCATGCGGTCAGGATCAAAAGTCCATGCGGCTGGAAAGAGAAGTTCATGCGGCAGGGGGGCTCATGCGGCCAGGAAAGAGACTTGCCGCATGAAAATCCATGCGGTCAAGCACTGTTCTTCTTCTTCAAATTTCCGAGAAGAAGAACCATGAAGGCCATGCTTCCATGCTCCATAAATCCTTCATCCGAGGTCAGAATATGGACTTCCATAGGTCAAAACGGGGCAGAATAAATTTTTCTACAACATGGAACCATCAAAACTCTGAAATAACAAGGTTAATTAGATCAAAACCCCAGAAATCCGAAAATGAAATAAACTTAGATCTACATGAATTTAGCCATGGAAATTAAAAATGCTAAAGTACTAAAGTGTCTCAGGATGTTGTAAGGAAGAGAATGGAACAACAAAAGTTAAGTTTCTCCATGAAGCAAGATGCACTTGTCTAGGCTCTCTCTGGTAGGTGGAGAGAGTAATGGTGAGGAAGAATAAGTAAATGAGAAATAATGAGGAGAGAGAAAAAGGGATGGGTTAATAAATGGTGAGGGTGGTAGGTAGGGGGTTTTCCTTTGGTTCATGATGAACTCAAAAGCAAACCAAGCCATGCCGAACCTAACCAAGATAAACCAAGCAATGAAATGCCCAAGTATACCATGCGAGGAAACATGCAATACGAGTCAAGATTACGTACACGTATTCTAAAATACGTAATACGAACTACGGTCATTACAACTCTAACCACCTTAAAAGAATTCCGTCCTCGGAATTTAATTAAGAGGCTAGAGAGGCAAGGACAAGCTATACTAAGCAGTTTACCATACAATCATTCATTCAAGCAAAGAATTGAGAGCATCAGGCATAAGAAAGACATTATACCTCACGAGTCAAACAGGTCAGGATATCGCGATCGGATATCATCCTCACACTCCCACGTTGACTCACCCAAAGAGTGATGACCCCAAGCAACACGGACTAATTTGATAGTCTTGTTCTTGAGTACCTTCTCTCTCCGGTCCAATATAGACACGGGCCTCTCCTCATACGAAAGGTTGGTACCAATAACCAATTCTGAATGGTCCAGGATGTGGCTCGGGTCCGGGATATAACGTCGTAATTGGGATACATGGAACACGTCATGTACCTCACGTAACGACGGCGAAAGAGCGAGACGATAGGATACATCTCCTACTCGTTCTAGAATGTCGAATGGTCCTATATACCTAGGACTAAGCTTTTCCCGTACGCCGAAATGAATGATGCCACGGTTAGGCGAAATCCTCAGAAATACATGGTCGTCGACCGAGAATTCTAGGGGGCACCGATGAGAATCGATCCAATGACGCTGGCGATCTTGGGCAACGCAAAGATGATCTCGGACTCTCCTGACCACCTCAACCGTCTGAGCAATCATTTTCGGACCGAGCATCTGCCTCTCTCCAACATCGTCCCATGATAGCGGGGATCGGCACATCCTACCATACAGTGCCTCGAACGGTGCCATCTGGATACTGGCTTGGAAACTGTTGTTGTACCAGAACTCCACCAAGTGCAGGTGATCTTCCCATGAACCACCGAAGTCGAGTGTGCAAGATCTCAACATATCTTCCAAGGTTCGTATGGTACGCTCTGACTGACCATCTGTCTGCGGATGATAAGCTGAGCTGAACTGGAGGTGAGTTCCCAAACTCTCTTGCAGGCTACGCCAAAAGTGCGACGTAAATCTTGAATCTTTGTCCGAGATGATACTGACTGGTAAATCGTGATATCTGACGATCTGCCAGAGGTACATCTCTGCTAGCTGAGCCGTCGACTGACCAACTCTGAACGGGAGAAAGTGAGCCACCTTCGTGAGCTTGTCTATAATAACCCAAATAGCATCTCTACCGGTCGGGGACCTAGGCAATCTAGTCATAAAATCCATGGTTATTTGCTCCCACTTCCATTCTTGAATTGGCAAGGGCTGAAGAAGTCCAGCTGGCCTCTGATGTTCAGCTTTAACTTGTTGGCAAACCAAACACCGAGAGACAAACCGGGCTATCTCTTTCTTCACGCCATTCCACCAAAAGTGCTGACGAATATCATGATACATCTTCGTACCGTCGGGATGAACAAAATACTGAGAACTGTGAGCCTCTGCCATGATCTCCTGTCTGATATCTCTAATGGGTACACAAAGACGCTTACCATGTTGAAGTGTACCGTCTTCATGAATGCATAACTCTGGTCTTCGCCCTGCCTCACACTCTGCTCTTAGTCGCTGAAGCTTGTAATCTGCCGACTGGGCTCACTTGATCCTATCAACTATACTGGACTGGACTTGCATGCTGGCCATCAAGGCCATATTGGTAGGAAGGACAACTTCTATACCCATCTGTTGAAGATCTGCTAATAACTCTGGCTGCACGGTTAGAAAATAAACTCCGGCTCTTCTGCTCAATGCATCTGCAACAACGTTGGCCTTCCCAAGATGATACTGCAGGTTGACCTCATAATCCACAAGTAGCTCTAGCCATCTTCTCTAAGGCATGTTATGATCCTTCTGGGTGAAAACATACTTCAGGCTCTTCTGGTCGGTAAAAATCTCCACCCTATTTCCATACAAGTAGTGCCTCCACAACTTAAGTGCAAACACTACTGCTGCCAGCTCCAAGTCATGGATTGGATAATTCCTCTCATGATCACAAAGTTGACGTGACGCATAAGCTATTACCTTCCCATGCTGCATCAGAACACATCCTAAACCTCTGCCCGAAGCATCACAATACACTGAGAATCCTCCAGTCTCATCTGAAAGCGTGAGAATGAGTGCCGTCATCAAGCCTCGCTTCAACTTCTCAAAAGAATCCTGGCACTCTGCTGTCCAAGCAAACTGCACATCCTTACGGGTCAACTGGGTCAATGGCGCTAAAATTCGAGCAAAGTCTGAAGCAAATCGTCGGTAGTAGCCGCCCAAGCCAAAAAAACTGCGAACTTCTGCAACTGTGCTGGGTACTGGCCACGTCTTAATAGCTACGATCTTCTGGGGATCCACTTATACTCCACCTCTGGTGACGATATGACCCAAGTACGAAATACGATCGAGCCAGAACTTGCATTTACTGAACTTGGCATATAACTGGTGCTCTCTGAGAATCTGGAGGACAACTCTGAGATGCTGCTCATGTTCTGCTTCACACTTACTGTAGACCAAGATGTCGTCTAGGAACACAATCACGAACTGATCCAAGTAGGGCATAAAAATACGATTCATGAGATCTATGAATACGGTTGGCGCATTGGTTGCTCCAAATGGCATAACAAGGAACTCCCAATTCCCATGTCTAGATCTGAAAGCTATCTTCGGGATGTCCTGCTCTCTGTCTCTGATCTGATAATATCCTGACCGTAAATCAATCTTTGAGAATACTGCTGCCCCCTTGAGCCGATCAAACAAGTCATCTATCCTCGGGAGAGGATATCTATTCTTGATTGTCACTGAGTTTAAGATATGATAATCAACACATAATTTGGACGTACCATCCTTTTTTTCACAAGAAGCATCGGAGCTCCCCAAGGCGATCCACTAGTACGAATGAATCCCTTGGTCCTGAGTTCTTCAATAATCTTGTACAATATCTCTAACTCTGACGGCACCATCCTGTAGACTCTCTCCAACACTGGGGCTGTCCCCAGGATCAAGTCGATAGTAAACTCGATCTCTCGCTCTGGCGGCATTCTTGGAAGCTCTTCTGGGAAAACATCTAGAAACTCCTCGACTATTCGGGGTAACTGCACTGCTGCCACTGCCATCCGCAATACTGGAGGAGAAGGTTCAACTTCGCCTCGAAAGAAGAAAAACTCCGGTTCGCCTAGAATGCTAAAAGCAACCCTGCCAATATGGCAGTCTATCCTAGCATACTGGTTCCTCAACCAATCCATCCCTAAGACCACATCATAGTTGGCCATCGGGAGTTCTATCAATCTAGCGGAAAACTCTCTACTGCTAACTACGATCTGATACGAGGAAAACACTCTATCTACTCCCACAAGACCGTTACCAGTAAGTATATTGAGCCTTACTGATAATGACTTGGGCTCCAGTCCTATCCGTGTCACGAATCGTACAGACATAAATGAATGCGATACACCAGAATCAAATAATACTGATGCTGGAAAGGAGTTGACATGAATAGTACCTGCCACTACCTCTCCTGGTGCCAATCCTTCTTCTACGGTCATCGCCATCGCCTGACCATGCCCTCTGGGTGCGGGTCCTCTCGGCTGGAAACCTCTCTGCCTATTCTGAACCTGGGCTTGGGCTTGTGCATACTATTGGAGATTCTGCTGCTAAAATACTTGAGTCTGAGGCGGCAAGGGCCTCACAACGGGTACTGCGACTGGTGCTGGACTGGTGTTGGCCCTCTCACCGAAGGACTAGAAAAGTTGGACGATGATGAACTACCCCTATTCGGGCAGTTCCCAACCCTGTGGTCGGTAGATCCTCTGCAGCTGCTCCGGTATCTGGCCATACAAAACCAGCTGGGTCAGATCCCAGAAAGAGCAAGTGCCACAAGGAAGCTTCACTTAAGAACTAAAACCAGCAATTAGCACAAGAATATAATTATATAATAAAAGATTGGAAGTATAGAATCATGATGATTTATGATAAGATAACCATGGAACTATTCAGATAACCAAGTTACAACCCGTAAACCAAACAAGGACCGGGGTTGTAACTCTTCATCTGAACGGACTTAGTTTCCTACCATTTATCAATAGAGTAAAGCACAAGCATTCAGGTCATGTAACAATCTTGTACAGGATCAGGACAAGACTAGACTGGGTTAGACTCCATCCAATCAATCACGGCCAAGCAATAAGTACGGCTTGATACTTTAACTAACTAGGGTTATCACAGGCCTAGTTACTAGCAAGATGCAATTAGATTATTCTAACAGCCACAAGCCCTGCACACCATCCAGGTTATCCAAGTCGAATATCTTGTTCAGGGAGGGTGCAACACATGGCAGTGTGCTGGAAATATGTCCTACTCGTCGGCAGGCTACAAGTCCACTTGAGCGCCCAGATAACGGGATTACTTGTAGCTGGAAAATCTCTTCATGACTACTGGATTATTCTAGTTATTAGCCTTAGTTAAATTCAGTAGGTACCCCTGACCGTGGTATTTAGGAGATCCCCATCCTAGACATGATGTAAGACAATACTGGTTTATTTGTACAAATGCAACCGCCCACGGTGTCAAAGTCATTCTTATCATGATATGCCAGCCATCGCAACAGCATATCAAGATATCATGTCAGGTTCACTTGTCAAAAGTGTGCCATGGCGGGCCACTATCATGTCATGTCACTTGTCAAGAGTGCACCACTACGGGTCACTATCGTGTTAATGGTACATATACAAGATAACATAGCACAAGCTTTCTATCAAGAGGCCCAAGTTACACAGAGGATCATAATACATATAACAATTAAAATAGTAAAGGGGCGAGGATAAGGAAGGAGTCATACGGCTTAGGGAAATGAGTTCATGCGGCAGGGGGGTAATTGGGCTCATGTGACCAAAATCAGCAGGCTCATGCGACTCGGGTTCATGCGGTCAGGGTTTAAGGGCATATGCGGCTCGGGGGTGACTGGGCTCATGCGGCTGGAGGGGAGCGGTCCATGCGGCTAGGTGAATCGAGTCTCATGTGGCTCGAAGAATCGAGTCTCATGCAGCTCGGAGAATCGAGTCTCATGCGGCTCAAAGAATCGAGTCTCATGCGGCTCGGAGAATCGAGTCTCATGTGGCCGGGAAGGAAGGGGTCTTATGCGGCCAGGGAAGAAGGGGTCTGATGCGGCCTAGTCCAAACAAATGCCATGCGGCAAAGGGGACTGCGAGTCCATGCGGCCGAATTAATCAGGGCACATGCGGCTCAAGATCTGAGTCTTATGCGGCTCAGAAAAAGTTCTTGCGGCTGGAGGGGTTCAAGTCCATGAGGTCAGGATCAAAAGTCCATGCGGCTGGAAAGAGAAGTTCATGCGGCAGGGGAGCTCATGCGGCCAGGAAAGAGACTTGCCGCATGAAAATCCATGCGGTCAAGCACTGTTCTTCTTCTCCAAATTTCCGAGAAGAAGAACCATAAAGGCCATGCTTCAAAGCTCCATAAATCCTTCATCCGATGTCAGAATCTGGACTTCCATAGGTCAAAACGGAGCAGAAGAAATTTCTCTACAACATGGAACCATCAAAACTCAGAAATAACAAGGTTAAATAGATCAAAACTCCAGAAATCCAAAAATAAAATAAACTTAGATCTACATGAATTTAGCCATGGAAATTAAAAATGCTAAGTAATAAAGTGTCTCAGGATGTTGTAAGGAAGAGAATGGAACAATAAAAGTTGAGTTCCTCCATGAACCAAGATGCACTTGCCTAGGCTCTCTCTGGTAGGTGGAGAGAGTAATGGTGAGGAAGAAGAAGTAAATGAGAAATAATAAGGAGAGAGAAAAGGGGATGGGTTAATAAATGGTGAGGGTGGTAGGTAGGGGTTTTTTCTTTGGTTCATGATGAACTCAAAAGCAAACCAAGCCAAGCGGAACCAAACCAAGATAAACCAAGCAATGAAATGCCCAAGTATACCATGTGAGGAAACATACAATACGAGTCAAGATTACATACACGTATTTTAAAATACGTAATACGAACTACGGTCATTACAGCATGACTATGTCTAAGCAATGAACCACATTTTAGTGACATGACATTTTGTCTAATCACGTCTTATCTTTTTCAGAGTGTCAGAGCTGTTATTTTTTGTCAGATTTGATAGAGTTCGTCAACTTTATCAGAAGAACTGATCAACTTGGCCACATATCTTTCTTCTGTGGCTCGAATCAGTCTGGTTGCAGTCGGACCGCATAGGGTACTGAATCTGTCATACGGCTCTCCTTTATACGGACTAGTTTGGCCCAAAGTACTCATGCGGCCAGTTGTGATCCACATGAACCCCATATTTTCTATGTTTCTACAACGTGCCTAAAATTCTGAAAAAAGGTGCGCACTGCAATCCAGTGCCTGACTTCGATCAGAAGCACATGTTATAGACGTGCGCCTGAGATTCTGAGAAGAGGCGCGCACTGCAACCAGTGCCTGACTTCGGGCAGAGGCGCATGTTGTAGACGTGCGCCTAAAATTCTGAGAAGAGGGGCACACTGTAACCCAGTGTTTGACTTCGGTCAGGGCATATGCTTTATTATAGTCGCCTATAGGCTAGCTCTGATGATGTGCGCCTGTTTGATCAAAGGAGCACAGTTTTGATAGATTTTTTTGCTAACTTTTCTTTTCTTGTTGATATTTGCAAAAATTTGGTCGGCAAGCTTCTTTAAAACTGGCATCGGCAACTTAGATGCTGTGGGGAGCATTCTTCTAACACTCATATCATACAGCTCATATAATTCTGACGCTCAAATCAAACAGCTCCGGACTCTCCATATTCCAGAAGGGTCTTTCTCAGATAGTAGGAAGGGCCTTTATACATGAGAGTTGGACGGTGGAGAGACAGAATTAGGAATCATATCACGAGGGTGATCTCATTCCTAATTCTCATGATGGAGTGTCTCCTCTCCATCAGTTGTATTGACAACAGCTTATCTTTGAGCTGCTATACTCTGGGGTTCTTCTCTCGTCTTTCTGAGAGAGAAGACCAGAGTTAGTTCCATTGTCTTCCTCGTTGCTTCAGGTCGAGACGACAAGGAACTGACATTAACAAGAAGATCCAAAGATGTAATAGGCCTTCATTTGTTAGTATAAAAATTCAAGATGTAATAGATTTCCATTAAGATGTATCTAGAATGAAAATCAGAGATGTAATAGATTTTCATTAAGATGTAACTATGTTTTTAAAGAAAGAATAAAGAATAATTTTCTCTTCTTTATGATTTGATTTGATGTGATGATATAGAAAATAGAATCCAGGGGAAATGTGGACGTGAATTCATTTTTCTTTAAATGATCTTCAAGTCCGCTGGGACTTAAAGACGGAATACTGTGTCTAAAAAGACAATATCTGAATTTATCATAAAGAAAAGATCTCTTTAAAAATAGCTGGGTTTTAAAAGATGGAATTGGTAATTTGGATAGACTTCACAGGGATTTATTATAAATGTAGGCCCATTCCCGCAATGAAGTAGCGATGAAAAGATGGATGAATAAGCATGCCTTTTTAAGGAAAGGTCGCTTCGATTCTCGAAACAAAGAATAAATGAAGATCACTTCACAAGATGAACGAACATGCCTTTTCGAGGAAAGGTTGTTTCGATTCGTGAGACAGAATGTTTGGCTTTTCTGTTTATAACTAGTGTGGAACATCTCTGAGAGCATCATTCACCCATTTTCTTTCCTTTTGCAAATGTCTTCAGAAGAAATGCCTAAGGAGACGGGAGTTATCCCAAAGATCGAAGCTGCCCTCGACATTCCTTCCGATGAACCTCCGTCACCTACT
The DNA here is from genome assembly GCA_029216955.1 of Iris pallida. NCBI lineage: Eukaryota > Viridiplantae > Streptophyta > Magnoliopsida > Asparagales > Iridaceae > Iris > Iris pallida. The sequence goes on from JANAVB010017399.1 coordinate 1,358,066, forward strand.
CAGCCAGAAGTCGGGGAAAACTTGGCTATTCCTGGAGAGAAACGGGATATTCTTGCCGAACTAGGGGAGCCCCAAAATGCTGTCGAGGAAGAAGCTCTGAGGAAGGCTGCCTATGAACTGCTGGTGTCATCAGGAAATGATGTCTTCTAGCTTCTTGCAAAATTTGTCTTCAATCAGGAGGGCCACGGTCCTCGTTGATTTTATGTATTTCCTTCCGTTTAAGTTTATACAAATAATAATAAAAAGAAAATTATTTTATTCACATTATGAGTCTCTATGTTGTCATTTCCTCTTTCCCTTCAAACATAATATTTTTTGAAAAATTAGCCATTAATGGGCATCATGGCAACTCGACCATCCATACCAGTCAATTGATAAGCTCCGTTGGAGAAAACTTTACTTACAACGTAAGGTCCTTCCCACTTTGCTTCAAATTTGTCTTTTCTCATATACATCATAGTCATAGGACGTCTGATTCTTAGAACTAGTTCTCTTTTTTGAAATGTTCCGAATTTGACTTTACGGTTGAAGGCTTTTGATAGACGAGCTTAGTATAACTCAATATGTTGTTAAGCTAGGAGCCGTTTCTCGTCAAGCGCTTCAAGCTCCTGAAGTCTCAGGCGATCATTGTTTTCAGTTGTTAGTTCATTGGCAATGGCAATCCTTAGGGAAGGGATCTGGATTTTCGATGGTAAGACAGCCTCGCATCCATAACCTAGAGAGAAGGGTGTGCAGCCTGTAGGAGTACGTATAGTAGTACGGTAAGCCCATAGACATTCACCAAGCTTCTTACTCCTGTTTTGTTTATTGGTAGAAACAAACTTCTTAAGGAGTTTGATGATGGTCTTATTAAATGCTTCTGCCAATCCGTTAGCTGCAGGATTGTAAGCTATAGAAGCAATATTATTGATCCTGTTGTCATCATGGAATCAGGTGAACTTCTGACTGATGAATTGTGGCCCATTATCGTGGATAATTCGTCGAGGAACATCGAAACTATAAATCACATGGTACTTGATAAAGTTGATGGTGCTGTTTGTCTTGTCCTTAGCTAGAGGTATAGCTTCAGCCCATTTTCAAAAGTAATCAATTATGGCTAAAATGAACCGATGTCCTCGAGATGAGGGAGGGTTGATAGGACCGATGACATCCATTCCCCAAGCTTCAAATGGCCAGGATGTTGCCGTCGGGTGAAGGAATTCTGACGGCTGATGGATAAAATCAGCATGGATTTGACATGCTCGGCACTTCCTTGCATACTCGATTGCATCAGATACCATCGAGGGCCAATAATAGCCCATTCGACGAATACGATCATGCAATTTAGGACCAGGTTGATGTGCACCACAAACACTGTCATGAGCTTCATAAAGTATTTATTTTGCTTCTTCCCCAGCAAGACAACGTAGGAGTAAGCCGTCGTACGTTCGTCGATAAAGTGTCTTTGTAGTATGATTGTAGTAAAATCTGAGTGACCATCGTCAAATTGTTCTGGCCTCCTTAGGGTCTTTAGGTAGGATATCATGGACCACGAAGTCTTTGAAAGGAATCCTCCAGTCTTCACTGATGGTACAAATTTTAACCGAATTGTTGAATTCCATGTTTGGGTTGTTAACTTCCATATTTAAGTTATTCTGGACACAAGACAACTCTCTATTAGTGATGATGATCATTTGTTGTCTTCTGACGAAAATTGCCAATACTGCTACAAGAATGGCAAGAGCATCAGCTTCTGTGTTACATGCTCGACGTACATGTTCGATGAAGAAGCCTTTGAATGAAGTAACCATCCAGATCGCTGTATCATGATATGGAACCAAATCTTGATGTCGAACCACGTATGTGCCTCTAACATGATTGATAATCAGTTTGGAGTCTCCGTAAACTTCAAGATATTCCATATCTAATTATTTAGCCAATTGGAGACCGATGAAAAGAGCATTGTATTCAGCCACATTGTTGGAACATGACTCTAAAGAATAAGCTCGTTGGATAGCTAACCTTCTGGTGAGACGAGAACGATTCCGACTCCAGCAACAATAGCACCTTTTAGTCCAATTCTGGATGCACCATCAAAGAATAGACGCCAAATGAGAATTTTTTCTAAAATCATGTTGGACTGTAAAGTTTCATCTGGAATCTCATCGTAAAGTTTAGATATTTCGGGAACTGGATGAGCTGCTAGAAAGTCAGCAAGGGCTTGACCCTTAACAGAATTATGAGGAACATAAACCATATCATATTGTGCTAACAATATGGCCCATGTTCCGAGCCTATAATTGAGTGTACTAGGCTTCTTCATCAAGACCCTGAGAGGGTTAACTCTAGAAATAACATGAATAGTTTGACCAGTGATATAATGTCTCTTCTTTTGAACAACAATCATCAAAGCTATGCATTCTTTTTCTACTGGAGTGTATCGGTGTTCAGCTCCAATCATCACGCGGCTAAGGTAGTAGATAGCCTGCTCATGACCTTCTTTATTCTTCTGAGCTAATAAAGCACCTAAAGAGTGGTCCATTGCTCAAACATACATCAGGAAAGGTATTCCTGACACTGAAGGCACTAGAACTGGAGGGTTCATCAAGTACCGCTTTATGTCTTCAAATGCTTGTTGACATTCTTCAGTCCAAATAAAAGACACACCTTTCTTCATGAGTTGAGTGAATGGTCTATAGCGTCCAGAGAGATTTGAGATGAATCTCCTGATGTACGCAAGCCGTCTTTGGAATCCTCGTAGCCCTTTTAGGTTGCGTGGAGGATGCATCTCTTGAATGGCTTTAATTTTCTTAGGGTCAATGTGTATACCTTTAGAGGTAATAACTAACCCAAGAAATTTGCCACTAGAGACTCCCAGAAATGACTTGGTGGGATTCATCTTGAGTTGATGCTGGCATATTAGATCAAAAATAGTTCTCAAATCTTGAATATGGTCTTCTTTTAAACGAATTTTGACAGTAATATAGTCGAAATAACATTCAATGGTCTTTCATAAATGATCTCGAAAGATGGTACTCATGGCCAGATGATAAGTTGCACCAGCATTCTTACAACCAAATGACATAACAGTATAGCGATAGGCTCCAAGAGGAGTACAGAAAGATGTATGTTTCTCATCTTCTAGATGCCTTGATTTGATTATATCCTGAGAATCCATCCATAAAGGACATACGTTCAAATCTGCAAGTATTGTCAATCATGATATCAGTGATTGGAAGAGAGAATTCATCTTTGGGACAGGCTTCATTGAGGTCTCTGAAGTCGATGCAACCCAGACTTTTCTTGTCTTCTTCAAAACTGGGACAACATTAGCCACACAGTCCGAATGTTGTTCTTCTCTGATGAAACCGCAGGTAATGAGTTTCTTGACTTCAGCTTCTATGGCATACATTATGTCGGGCCAAAACCGACGTTGTTGCTGCTTGACTGGTTTCATATTTGGCAAGATGTTAAGCTTGTGGGTAGCGATCTGAGGATCGAACACCAGCATATCTTCATAGCTCCAAGCGAATACATCAATGTATTCCCTAATGAGCTGGATCAGTTCTTCTTTATCTGTTTTGGGGAGACTTTTGCTGACAAATATCGATTTTAGAGAAGTTTCATCTCCAATATTGACTTGAACCAACTGATCTTCGGTTGGTGGCTCATGTTGCTCAAAGCAAAGCTTCCATTGAGTGTCCATCCTTTATGCCCAAGGATCAGATTCAGAAGCTTCGATAAAGTCTTCGTCACCTTTCTAGAACTCAACAGTCACCATATTGGAAGATAGAGTCACGCGATAGACGTTCCCTACACTGGTATCTGAATCCTATGAGATAGAATCAGAAGAGTTAGATCGCTCTTCTTTCTCAGATTCGGAGGCTTCTGGAGTCAGAGTTGGTGAAGTATAACCTAATCCCCGCTTCATTTTGCCGTAGTATTGTTGTGATTTTCCTTTCGGAGCAGGAATACGAATAGGAGTTCGCCTTCCTTTGCCGTCACTGAGACCAGCTTTAAAATCATAGCCCATCTTTTGAATGATATCTTTTGATTGCTGACTATAACGACGTAGTTGAAGTCTTCTGTTATCGTTATTTTCTTCTTCACTATCGGGTGTGATCTTCTGTTCCGTTCCATTACTAAAAAGTATAGAAAGTTTACCTTTCTTCCTGGAAGGAACTAAGAAGGAGTCCTACATTGGCTCGAACGATACTTCGTTTCGGAAAGCTTCAACTGCTCCTATGGCAAGTGGTTCGAAGTTATCTAATATTTTTTAATAACATCGAGTATAATAAAAGACATCAGTATACAGTAAAAGAGATACTACTTTTTTAATTTGTACATCGTTATTTACAATATGATTCTTAACCTTCACAGAAGGCTTAGTAAGGTTGATAACCAAAGGAGGAGAAAGAGAAGGAGGAGGTTTGTTACGACGATGGTCGATAACAAGAGGCTCAGAAGAGGTGATCTCCCTTTGTTTTTTTTCTACAGCACGAGGCTATTTGTTATGAGAGAAAAGATGTATGGTCAATGTCTGAGAGAAAGAAGGACAAATAGCACGTCCTTTGACGGGGATCACGAGAACATCCTTTGGAGTATGTTTCTGATCCTCCTCACTATCCATTGCCAATACAACTTTCATGAACTCCTCTTTGTACATCCAGAGTCCGTAAAATTTGCCTCAACCCCCATGAAAGGATTCAGGTCGACTACTTTCTTTTAGAATTCTCCATTGGCATCCACATATTTGAAGCATTGATGTAAAGTGGATGGCATAATATTATGCTCATGAAGATAGGGTCTTCCCAGCAAAGTATTGTAAGAGCCATGATTGTCGATCACGTAGAAAGTAACCTTCGAACGAAGATTACCTATTTGAACTTTCAGGCGAATCTTTACCAAATATTCACTTCTCCCAGAATTGAATTCCTGGATTGTCGTGATGGTAGTTGAAAGATTGTGCACAGGAATCTTAAATGCATTAAATAGAGTCTTTGGTATGATGCTGTGCGCAGACCCAGGATCAATCAGGATGCGATCAACCTTCATGGTATCAATAAATTCCGTGAAGTAGAGAGGTCGATCATGACGATTATCTTCTAACAACATATCGTCTTGTGTAAAGGTGATGTTTGGCATTAGTTCCATCACGCTATGACAATGAAGGCTTGTTATTGGCTCATCCTCTGGTTTCTTGAGAAGTGCTAGACAAGTATCGGCTTGTGTTAAAGCTTTACTTAGTGTTTCTCGAGTCTCATTCGAAAGATGGAGTAGCTCAAATATTGAAAATCTTGTCGGAGTATTGGCCAGTTGAGCCAGTATATCAAAGTTATATGGCTTCTCAAGTCCCAAAGTTGGAGTTTTTTTTAATACTTTGTTAAAACGGACAGGATTTTTTTCTTTGTCGGCTGTCATCAGTTTAGGAAGAGTTGCCTCTATCTGGGGTGATAAAGCTGACGGATCATTGACAGCAAGAGAAGATGATGATTGAGGAGCCTCTAGAGCGGGAGCAGGGTCTTCTTAACCTTCTGAGTAGTCTCTTAGGTAAGGCTTCCTAAACCTGGTACCAGTCAAGACTTCTTCCCCGTATACAGGCTCAAAGGATACCATATTGCAGTTCTTTGCCTGGATCTTATTTTCGGAAAATCTCTTGCGGCGAGAGGGAGAGTTTGTCCAGTAACCCAAACCAACCCGAGATTGTTTGTGAGAAAGATATAGAGAAAGAGGCACGGGAGATCCTTTTCCATGATTTAGACCAGAGGCCTCTTGTAGATCATAACCTATTTTTGTCATGAGTTCACGATATTGAGGACTGTACAGATGGAAAGCTGGTTGGTATTTGGCTTCTAATTTTGACAATAATGTCTTATAAGTAGAAGAAGAAGAAGGATTATCTGCTGCCGGGATGAAGGTAGCAGTTAGAGGTGGAAGACAAGGTTCACCAAATGAAATCATGTGACATAATTTATTTTTAGTAGCCTTTTTGGACTTGGTGGAAGAATATGGTGTTTCAAAGTCTGCCACTAAATGTGGATGGATCCATATGATCTCTCCTTTATCAGTAGACAGAGGAACAAGACCATTTGTTCGTGCAGATAGAATATTGACAATCTCCAGAGTAGTTTTCGGAATGGGGACAATGCCGTCTTGCACAAATTGAGCTGGGAAATCTCCAAACTGTAAAGAGACGACATTAGCCGTTACAGTTTTCTCATCTTGCTAGAGAGTGATTGCACCAGAGTTGACCATCTCCTAATTTTTACCCTTGAGCACATAGCACGCTCGAGTTGGATGTCCAATAAACCTGTGGTAAATATAATATTTAGGATAGTCAGTCTTACCAAACTCATCTGGCCCTTTAGGTTCTGGCAGTTGGAGTTTGTTTCTCTTGATGAGGTAATCAAAGATACTCATAATGTCATCATCATCGAAAGAGTATTCTTCTTTTGGATGAGGTGCCCGTTGTGGTGGTGCTGAAGAGGAAGATGTTGGCTGATTTACATTGATGGCCAGGGCTTCTTTACCTTTGAGGTTAATGGCCAAAGTCTCTTTGCTCTTACAATTGTTCTGACGGCCATTATTATTTGGTAAAGTACATTCTTTTTTGTCAAGATTGGACATTTGAATGCCTAATTACTTGAATTTTTTAGCGCTTTTTTCTGCGGCTTTGGCATTCATTATGAAAGAAGGCCAATCCTAGAATTGTGTTGATCCTATTCACATGCTGATTATAGGCGACAGGTTTGATTTGCAAGTGTCTATAGTCAAAGCATCTACAGTTCCGAGAGGCATTTTGAGTGCTTCACGGCGAAACTGTTCAATGAAATGTTCAGTCGTTTCAATATGTTGTTGTTTGATTTTAATGAAAGCAGACATAGTCATGTCGTTGGTTCCCTCATAAAATCATTCCAGGAACATTTGTTTGAAGCCAGCGAAAGAGGTTATGCACCCATCTGGTAAACTACGATACCAATCATGTGCTGTACCAGCTAAACAGCCAACAAAAACTCTGGTAAGAAGAGCATCATTTGGTTGGAGTTGATCAGTCATTACTTCAAAGTGATTGAGGTATTGACTTGGAGACGTGCTGCCATCAAACAGCATAATAGTAGGGGGTTTGTATTTATAAAGAAATTGGATCTCTTTCCATTCTATGGGATAGGGTTGTTTTATCTCCAACTTCTGCAAGCCATCCTTCTATTTGAAAGTTTCGAATTGAGTACGTAAAAGTTTTACGACCTCATTGGTGTCTCCTGTTGATTGTGGAGTAGTAGATTGATTCAGTGTGTTAGGAGCGGGTACCACATAATAATTACCGCCCCGTGCACCAGACTGACTCAGAATAGCCTGTGTCGGAATGGAAGCAGTGTGAGGAGATTGTACCCCCAGATCAATATTGGTGGAAAATAACGTTGTCAACGGTTCTTGAGTCAGAATCAGATTCGCGACTGGTGGAACTGTATGTTGTGCCGCAATCACAGCATGTATGCCTGCCATTATCTCAACCATGTTCTTTAAACTAGCCTTCAAAGCAGCAATTCTCTGCTCTTGACTAGAAGAAGTGGAGGTTCCTTGTTCTTCCATGACGGCATAAGCAGTCACTTCTCTAGCCTTTGAAGACGAGCTAGTGGAAAGAATGGTCCTTTCAGAACCTTCACTATCAGCATCAAAGTCATATAAAGAACTATCCCCAGAATAAGTGATAGGAATATCTCTTTGACTGATAGAATCTTGGTTTGAATCAAGAAAATTCCTTTGACCGATTGTATCTCGACTTTTTGATAGAGTATAATGGTATACTCCTTCAACGGATTCATGAATCCGATCTAAGTATTGCTGACTAGGATTATGGGACGCATTACGTCTTCGACGTTTTACACCCCAGTGCTTTGAGATGCTATGTTGACAGAAGCATAGAGTAGTTCATCTTCGTCCACTAGGATTGGTTCGAGAGTCTGAACATGATTCAAATGGTCAAAGACGGATCGCTTGGCTGATTGACAGCAGCATTTAATGACAACTTCATGTTGGTGGTTGCAATGACGTTCTTGTTGATGGACCACCACTAGACGGGATGGATTTGGAACCTTCTGCTTCTGTGTTAAGAGTTCACGGAGGTAACTAACAGGACGAAAAGAAGTTGCAGGAACGTAGTCCTTGATTATATTTGGGATATGGTTCATGTTCCTGAGGTGTCCTGTACCTTGAGTATACAAGGACGTGCTAAGCTGGTTAGCATAAGTCACAGGATCTTTCACCTCAGCATTCTTCCACTAGTGTAAGTTAGCAACTGGTGTGGGTTGTGCTTGATGAATCTTGTGATTTCCCGAGGTTGAGCCTAATTGGCACATGTTGATATAGGTGCGCAAGTCTGACAGGTGAGCTGCTTGTGTATCTACTTGAGATATTAGTAGTTTGCCTTGTCGGGATCTTGAAATGCATAAGGTTGGTAGATCCTGCCATGATCTCTTTGGAGTAGGTATGATGCCCTTCTGCATGGAAGGTTTGTTCTGAACGGAACTTATCTTCCCGATAGAGATTTGATTGTCTCTGTTAAGGAGAGCAGTACTTTCCACCCAGTCAACGACTCGAGACGAATGAGAAAAAGTTAAAGAACATTTTCCTTGATTAGTGATTTTTCAATAAGCTTCTGATTTGGTGGAAGAGAGTGCTTCTCTTTACATTGCGCTAATACACAAGTTCACGTAGGTTGCGCCAAGGCATGAACCTGTGCAAGTTGCACCGAAGCAGGAACACGCACAAATTGTGCCGAAGAAGAAAAGGCCAAAGGGCGCTTCCCCTTGTTTTGGACATTAGTGTGTCGAAAAAAAGTCTCCTTCGATTTTAGGGTCGGAGAAGTAGAGGGATTAGCTAAAAGGCTGTTTCCCTTAGGTTGCGCCGAAACATTGATGGACATGAGTTGCGCAAAGCAGGAACAAGTGCAAGTTGTGCCAAGGAAGAGAGGGTTGAAGAGCACTATCCCTTGGTTTGGACAACAGTGTGTCGAGACAGAGTCTCCTTCAATTTTAGAATCGGAGAAGTAGAGGGATTAGCCAAAAGGCTGTTTACCTTAGGTTGTGCCGAAACATTGATGGGCGCGAGTTGCGCAGAGGCAGAAGATTGCACCGCCGAGGACTTAGGAGTCCAAACAGAGAGAGTCTTGCTCCTAACAGCAGCATAAGTGCGCTTGGCACCCCCAGCAATGATCATAGTCTCGTAGGTTATCTGGTCGACTTTAACGAACAGGGCCTTCTGCGTCTTGCCGATTGACGCATATCACATTGAGTTGTCACTTTTTCGTCGGAGGAGAAAGTCGTCCCCAGCAGAGTCACCATTTTATTTGTAAAGAACAAAAGTTTTTATTACAAACTAAGAAAAAGAGTACAGGAGTACAACTGATTTCTGGGAAAGTACAACTATAGGAATCTGATCAGAAGACGATCACGTTATCCCTTAGACGACGTGATATCGAAGACACGAGCCTCTGGAGAATGCAACAGCACTTTAGCACGAGATTATGATCACTCTTGATGATTTGTGAGTGATTTGAAACTCTATTTATAGAGTTCTTGAAACAACTGTTTAGTAGTTATTCTGGATTGCACGCACTTCAGGTTGCGCACCTCTTGTTCACTTGCACGAATGGTTACACTAACTGTTGTGGATACGTGGCATTATTTGATCGAGATACGCGTGGTCGTGAGCAGTGTAGTAGACATGATCTACGATGTTAGTGGCTTGCGTGCCACGTAACTCTGTTCTGAACAACATTTAAATTTGCACGTGCTTCATCAGGTTGTACGAGGGCGCAATACAACAACATGCACGAGCGGTTTGTACTAACTGCTGTAGACGTATGGCATCGTTTGATTGAGATGTGCATGGTCATGGGCAGTGTAGTAGGCACGATCTGCGAAGTTGATGGCTTGTGCGCCATATCATCCTGTTTTAAACTAAGAGTTGATCAAGTGGCACCACTTTGTCAGGCTGTGCATAGGCGCAACTTAACGACTAGCGCCTTTTAATTAGGTCTTCTGTGCTAATTAATACCTTCACCATTCAGTGACTTGCGCCAACCAGCTGTCAGTATTAATTACATGCTGACAAAGTCTTCTCGAGCGCCGTATTGTGTGAGATTTGAAGGGATTTTCCTTAATCTCCATGCTGTCAGTTGTCAGATAATTATAATATCGTTATATCTTCTCGAGAAAATGTGCCACATGGTTCTCCGCGCACCTTGACTCCAGCGCAACCTGGCGTTGGCGCAGTATGATGCTGCGCATCTTGGTAATCCGGTGCAACTTAATGTTTAGGCGCCTTTACATGATTGAAGGCTTTAATGAGTGGCACCTCTTAATTTTCAGGTTCTATACCATTGGTTTGTGGGACATCCAACTCAAGACTGCTACATCCTCAAAGACTACATACAGCGCATGATCAATGTGAATGTCATCTCCGTCGATTACGAGAAGAAGACAGTCTCGACCAATATTGGGTCGCTCCAGTGGGTTCATCCAGATCTCGTGCCGAAACATACTCAGCCGGGGGTACGTTCTATCTCCAAGGCCAAAGGCAAGAAGAGCAAGTCTTGCCAAATGGTGACTACCTCCCCTGAGGAGGCACTTCCTGTACAAATGCGTTCATCGCAGAACGCTCAACCAGAGGAGGCCCCTGTCGAAGTGGCACCTTCTGTCACCTCCTCGGCTGCTCCAGGAGAGGGTCCTTCCCAACCTCCAGCAGCTGACAAACAGAAGCAGAAAGAGGCTCGCTTCGACAGGCCTCTACGAAGAGACAACGCTTCGGGGTTAACCAAATCCCACAACTTTGACATACTGGCACAATTTGCCAGTACCCCAGCTCGGCTCTTCTTGTTCGAACTCCTTCTTCTATCCAAAGACACTCGGGATGCTCTATGTGAAGCCCTGAAGGACGCAGAGTCTTTCATCAGTCAGGTCAAGCAGCCTGAAGACAATCCAATATCATGTCCACACTGCCATAGTATATGGAAAATTATCCCAAACATCACATTCACTCAACAGGACATGCTGCTCAAGAACAACAGGCACAACATATCGCTATATTACACAGGGTATGTTAGGGCCATCAAGGTAGATCGAACGCAGATCGACCCTGGGTCTTCTCTCAGCATCATCCCCCGAACTCTGCTCCTGACACTGGGGATCCCGTTGCATCGTCTGATGGTGTCCCACACTATATTCATGGCTTCAATGCCAGCAAAAGTGAACTGCTGGGAAAGATTCGGCTCAAATGTCATATCGGTGATCTCCAGACCGAGGTGACTTGTTATGTTGTGGATGCAGACGGCTCAAATGTCACATCGTATGAAGTACATATCCACCAACGGCATCGTTCGAACAGAGTTCGTTGATGTCGATCCCTTCAAAGGGATTGAAGCCTTCTTCACCGGCGCAGACCTATACAAGTGAATTCATCTCGAAGATAAAGCCAATGACGCCGACGATGAAGATGAATCTGATTTGAAGGCAGAAATGATAATCGAGGCTCCCCTGAAAGTGTGACTCAAAGGGAAGCCACCTCAAACACCGCCTCCTATGGTGGCCAAACTTCGCGGGAAGGCGCCAGCTTCCCTGGACGAAGCATGTACTGAAGCTCCCTTGAAGGTACGACTTAAGGAAAAACCTCCTCAAGTGATGGCTCCCCTCATAGCCAAACTACGGGGAAAGGCACCAGCCGCTGGGACAACAACTGAGGCACCCCTCAAGGTGCGGCTTAAAGGCAGACCTCCTTAGTTGTCGGCACCTCTCACCGCCAGGCCACAGGAGAAGGCCCCAGCGTATTTCTCAGCACAGACCCAAGTGCCTGCACGGTTCAAGCTCCCGATGGACTCTCCTAAACTGCCCAAAACTACTCCAGTGCTCACTGACAAAGAGCTGGAGGAGTACATATTCTCCAATGTGGATGCACTGTCCCTTGATGATGTAATACTTCGGGACAAGATCCTATATTTTATCAATAAAAGGGAGTCTTTTAATTATTTTAGTCTTCCACACTGGAATACAATGTATACTTTAGATAATGCCCTGCAGTCATTGCAAACACAAATGATAACTGTTAATCATGTTAATCGAGTCGTCCTGTACCAAGGAGTCTGTTACATAATCCTTCCTCGAAACACGGACGAGAAACCTATCTTCTTCGACAAAGTCGAGTGTCATCAAGACCTTCCACCAGCAGAGCCAGAACTCGATACCGGCAGAATACAAATTTATCGGTACAATGATCAAGCTAAATAACTCATCCAAAAGATGGGTTACAACCTGAAGAGCGGCCAGGGTCAAAACTATGGCAAAGGTCGACGTCTTCTCCTACGACTTCCCGTACCAAATAAAAATTTGCAGGACTATTATCACCGTACTCAACGGGGAGGTGGACTACGTCATGCCTCCGAAAACCCTAAAGAGTTTAGAAGCAGAGGACGTCACACATTCCCACTCGTCTAAAGCTTCTACTTGGAACTGTGACACTAGCATCGGCCCAATCTTCAGGAAAGTGCTATCCGCCAACATGACATCCGTACATCCTTCAGAGGATGAAGAAGATGACTAGGCAATAGAGTTCTTCGAAGAAGAACCCCGGGCTCAATGCCAAGGTGTGCAATGGGAATCTCACTTTGAACTACAGGAACACCCTACTGAAGACAAAGTCGAGCAAATCAACCTCGGGATTGGATCTTCCTCCAAACCTATCTTCATCAGCAAGAGCTTAGCAGGAAAAGACCGAGAATCTTTGGTCCAACTGGTCAAAGAATACATCGACGTCTTTGCTTGGAGCTACGAAGACATGCTGGGACTCGACCAATAAGTCGCACTGCACAAGCTTAATATCTTACCTGACGCTAAATCTGTTAAGCAGCAACAACGATGCTTTCATCCCAACATCATGGACGCTATCGACAAAGAACTTGATAAGCTCTTAGACAGCCGGTTTATATGTGAAGAGCAACATCCAGACTGGGTGGCTAACATCGTTTCCGTCACCAAAAAGAATGGGAAGTGCTGGGTCAGCATCGACTTCCGGGACCTCAACTCTGCTTGCCCGAAGGATGAATTTCTACTCCCGATAACTAACGTAATGATCGACAACACATGTGACTTCGAGCGCATGTCCTCCATAGACGGGTACTCAGGCTATAACCAGATCAAGATATTCCCAGACGATGACAGACACACGTCATTCAGGACTCCGAAGGAGGTTTACTGCTACACAGTAATGCCCTTTGGCTTAAAGAATGCAGGTGCCAGATACCAACGAGCAATGAGCACCATTTTTCGTCAGCATCTTCATAAAATAGTCGAGTGCTACGTTGACGATATCGCCGTCAAAAGCCGTCTTCGGAGTGATCACCTACAGGACCTGAAGACAGTCTTCGATCTCATGCGGGCGCATCAGCTTAAGATGAACCCTGCTAAATCCTTCTTTGGGGTTTACAGTGGAAAATTCTTGGGCTTCATTAACACTACAAAGGGCATTCACGTTGATCCCGAGAAGACCAAAGCCATCCTTGACATGGATCTTCCGAAGAACCTTCGAGAACTTCGAGGCCTACAAGGATGTCTCGCATACATCCGAAGGTTTATTGTAAACCTTTTCGGGAAATGCCAACCCTTCACTAAGCTCATGAAGAAGGGAGTCTCCTATGTCTGGACGGAAGAATGTCAGAAAGATTTCAACGATATCAAAGCTTATCTGACGAGTCCCCCAGTTATGGTGGCACCTGTCGCAGAAAAACCATTCCTGCAATACGTCCGTGCAATTGACCATTCCCTTGGTGCTTTGTTGGCCCAGAATAATAAAGCGGGCCATGAGCAGGCTATCTACTATCTAAGCTGGACAATGGTCGGGATCGAACACCGGTACAACCCCGTCGAAAAAGAATTCTAGCTCTAGTGTTTCCATCTAAAAGACTCGCCATTATGTTTCTGGATAGACAATTCATGTCATCTTCCGAGTCAATCCGCTCAGAGTCCTCACGACAAAGTCGGGAGTGCTAAACTCCTGGTTAGCTACTTGGGCGATACTATTGACACCATATGACATGGTATTCGTCGCACAAAAGGATGTCTAGCGCCAAATACTGGCCGATTTCCTAGCCGCGCTCCCAATTTTAGAATCGTCCAGACTCTATGAAGACATTCCAGATGAAGTGCAAGAATCGAGCATCACCGTAGGGAACCCCGTTTGGCGCATATTCTTCAACGGTGCTTCAAGAACAAGACCTAAAGGCCAGATCATCCTAAGAGTGGGGGTAGTCCTGATCTCTTCCGACAAGCTGGTTATCCAGTGCGCCTACTCTCTTTCAGAGCCGTGCTCCAACAATATTGCGGAGTACAATGCCCTCATCATGGGACTCCAGTTGGCAAAGCAGCTGGGGGTAGATTACCTCGAATCATATAGCGACTCAAAACTCGTCGTCAATCAAATTCGAGGGCGATACGAGGTCTGCCATGAATACCTCGTCCCCTATCACAAAGCAGTATTGGATATTATCTCAACCTTCGCTGAGTTCTTCATAGAACACGTACCACGGCTGCAAAACTTAGAAGCTGACGCTCTGGCTGGTCTTGCAGCCTCATTGGCTGTACCGGTCAGGAATCAATACTTCTTTACAGTGGTGGGTCGGGATTTGGCTTTTCCCAGAAATAATCTGTGCATGCGAACAACTCATGCCATGGCTACAGATACCAACATTAACGTCTGAGACTAGAGATTCTCGTTCATCGACTTTGCCGTCTACGGAATCCTCCCAGAAGACCCGAAAGAGTCAGTCTCAGTCAGAAGGTGTTCCATCCGGTTCTATTACGATACGGCCACTAAAATACTGTACCGACGATCCTACGATGGACTTCTCCTCTTATGTATTTCAAACGAAGAAGCTGCTGAAGCCCTTCAAAAAGCTCATGACGGAACATGCAAAGCTTGTCAACCAGGTCCTAAGCAACAAGGCCGACTATGACATATGGGCTATTACTTGCCCACCATGATGGCTGATGCTGTTGAGTATGCAAAGAAATGTCATGCTTGCCAGCTATACGCCGACTTCATCCACAAGACGTCAGAGCCTCTACATCCTACGGCCGCTTTCTGTCCATTCGAAGTCTGGGGCATGGACATAGTGGGACCTATCAGCCTTCCCTCATCCAGAGGATATCGCTTTATCCTAGCAATCATCGACTACTTCTCTATATGGATAGAAGCTGTGCCACTGACGAAAGTGAAAAGCTCAAAGGTGATCAGCTTCATCAAGCATCCCGTCATCTACCGTTTCGGGGTGCCCTAGAGGATCATCCACAAAAATGGTCCACAATTGATCAGCCATGCAATCAGTAGATTCTACGACAAGAATCGTATTCAGAATGTGGCATCAACCGCCTGCAATCCGGCAGCAAACGGATTGGTTGAAGCTTTTAATAAAACCATCGTCAAGCTACTCAAGAAAGTTATCATCTAACAAGCACGACTGGGATGAGAAGCTCGGTGAATGCCTTTGGACCTATCGCCCAACTGTACGGACCCCGACAGGCAACACACCGTTCTCCTTGGTCTATGGGAGCGAAGTGGTATTACCGCTGGAAATCTAGATACCCTCACACCGAGTAGCGATCACGAATCAGCTGGCGGAAGAAGACAATCAACGTCGCCGTCTGCAAGAGTTGGAAGCGTTAGACAAAAAATGCCTCTTGGCTCAACAGCGCATCAAACTTTACCAAGCCCGCATCTCACAAGCTTTCAACAAAAGGGTCAAACAGAGGACTTTTCAAGTAGGTGACTTGGTTCTGGCAGTCAGAAGATAGAGGGTAATGACTCACAAGACACCGGGAAAGTTCAAACCCAAGTGGGAAGGACCCTTCATCATAGAGACGGTATACTCAAACGGTGCTTATCGTTTTGCTCAACCTAATGGGGACTTGTTCATGATGTCCAACAACGACAAGTTCTTGAAGAATAATTATTCTTGACACCCGTCGAAAATATACTACCCTCTCCCCTGAAGAGAGAACTTCGTGAACTTGACAAAACCAGGTTCACATCCTTTTTTACAATCATGTGCTTCTGGAACCCAGTTGTTCCGTTGTATTCCCAGTAGAAGAACAACCATGTCCATATCACCTCTGAGTTGCTTCTCTACACCTTATTAAGAAAGATTTTACACTATGTAAGATCATGCTCGTTACTATATTTACCATGTCCATATTACCTCTGAGTAAACATCTCGTACAAAAATCCCCGAGTTGTTGCACATCAACTATAGAACATCCACGTCCATATCACCTGTGAGTTGTTCTATACATTTCCACAGAGTTCACTCCAACCACGTCCATGTAGGAACCCTAGAGGGGGTGAATAGGGTCAAGCTAACTAATCAAGCACTTAGCACAAGCTAATGGGCAATTTAAAAATATAAGTGCAAGAGAAGAAACAAAATAATAACAACACCCGATGTATCCAAGTGTCCTCCCAAGGAGCACTCCAGTCTCGGAACTCTCTATGGATTTAATCCACAATTATCACAAATAGTACAACGTGAGTTTTCATACGAAGGCTCACCAACTTCTTACACGAGAGCTTTAGTCCGAAGGTCTCTTCGACTTTAACCGAGAGTTTGGATCCGAAGACTCTCCAACTTCAACCAAGAGTTTGGATACGAAGACTCTTCAACTTCAGCCGAGAGTTTGGATCCGAAGACTCTCCAACTTTAACCTTTCACAATAGGTTTTGATCTCCGCACACAACAAGATGAAGATCTCACTTTTCAACTCAATAACTCTAACACAATTTGTGGATGGAAAATGAAAGCTTTGTAGAGTTGTTTGTGGATTGGCTTTGGTGGTTTAGAAATTTTTAGGCTTAAAGCATCAACCTTGAATGAAGGGGTTCAAGGATATTTATAACCAAAGCATTGAAAAGAGCTCAAAGGCAACTTTTTAGTCAGCGATCGGTATACCGTCGGTACGAAACGGTATACCATCGAAATACCGGTCTGGAATTGCAACGGCTAGAAATATAGCCGTTGGGATCACTAAATGTTCGAAATCCGACCGTTGGATTTTTAACGTTACTGAATCGGTATACCGTCGATATAGATCGGTATTCCGTCGGTATGCCGATTTTGTAGACAGAAACTTTCTGTGAACAAAAATTGGTATACAGTCGGTATAGACTGGTATACTGTCGGTATACCAATTTTCATCCGAAAATGATCATGGGTTAATTTCTACCCTAGCTTTCGATTTTGCCATCCGTTTTTTGTGTTTATAATTATTCCTAAGACTCATTACAGACTCCAGAAATACTGTAGCAGGTGCAGGCTTTTTTAGAGTCTTGAAATGATGATGGCATGGCATGGCTTCTTTCCTTGATAGATGTTGGCTTCTTCCTTGACGTCAGTTGTCCAAAGATATCCAGTTTGTGAAAACTGAATACCTTTCATGCGCTTCGTCCCCGAACCCCCGATGGGGGGCGCTGCCCCCTCGACCCTCGTCAGCTGACCGGGCAGCGGAACCCCCGGGTACGTGGCTCCGAAGATTTCATCGGGCGGTTCAGAGTAATCTTTATGGAATACCATCATCTTTGGCCCTCCATGATTTTTTTTGCATATGTATATATTTGATCTTGCTAATTACTTTTCTGCAAATACATGTTAGACGAACAAAGCAATTTACATGTAGCAAGTATGATAAGATAAAGCATATTAGGACTATACAAAGTTTAAGTACCAATGCTATAGAGATAACATAAATATTAGTGATATCACAATGTTAAACTTAATTGAATAACCATGATCAAAAACATAGTTGGAAGGACGCAATATACCAATTGAAATAAAGGATTTCAATCAAAAGCCCATGAGGATTAGATAATTGCAAATTAATTGATATTAAAAAAATACCAATTGAGATAGTTAGAAGATATAAACTTAATACCAGTTGAAATATAAACTTGAAACATTGATCAAAAAGTCATTGGAAGTCAAAATTGTCCACAAATAAATAGTGGAACAAATAATGAATGATCAATGAAATAGAGCAATTGATATAAAATAATCTCTTCATTTGCAAAATCTATTTGCTTACCCAAGTTAATGCATTTGAACTCAATTACCTTATCATGCTATGTGAATATCATTTAGATAAACATGAAGGTAAAGGTGAAAAATACTTAAGAAGAAGAAATTCATGTGACTTGAATGCTCCACCTCAAAGTATTCCCAATATTGATATACATGAATTTTGGGTAAGTCCTCAATAAAAAAGGCCAAAATAATTAAGCATACAAGGAAAGCCAAAACAATAAAAGCACAATAGTCATCAAGATAAGATATGAAAGCTAATATTAACAAGATGACTTATTTAACCCATATAAAAGAGAGAGACAATATAATGAAGGCAATTGCATATACTCTCATAAATCCTTCACAAATAAAAATATCATGACCTCAATCAATAGGATATAAAATTGAAAAAATATGGATCCATGATGAACTAGGTATATGACATATTACAGGGTATAAATGAATTGAATCAATTAAATTGCTCCTCCTCAAAATATGCATCTAGTTCCAAAGCACTTATAGCATAAAATATATAACTAAAGAATTTTGGGGGTAAATCAACTATGGATTTTTTCCCTTTGCTCAATGCATATAAGGCTACAATATCATCAAAAGACGAATAATATCATCGTTAGTCAAGAAGAATTATATAATTAATAGCAACTAAAGATGAAAAATCAAAAGAATATTCCAATTAATCACTTTTGAGAAAAGATCATCAAGAAAAGAAATAAGGTCAATTAAAACAATCATGATGAGAATCACAATATAGCTCAAAAAATAAAATAAAATTAAAACTCAAATATCATGTCCGTGATTATCAAATTAAGAAAGAATCAACCAATTTATTACTTTGCATGGACTAGGTATGTTTTACCATATATGTATCCATCAACGGGTAAAATCCAAACCTTGCTAATGGTAAATTAATAATCCACAAAGTTCAAATAACAAAGCCCCATATGTGGCAATCCATGAGTAGTCAAAGTAGAGTAATAAATTAGATTGATAATCACATAAAAAGATAATAATGCACTACTCAACCATTATGTTCTTTTATTAATAAAAAATAAACAAATTAAACATGATCCAACAAATCAAAAAAAATCAAATCCATATTTATAATAAAATCTCATAAATCAATAGAAAATATGAAAAAGAGTCATTCTCATTTAAATGATTGTAAATATAATCAAGAAGAGATGTAATTGATAATACGATGAAATCATGACTCAAAAGTGAGAGAAATTTAAGAGATACTTGCTAATAACTAATATGGAAGGAGACTTAAAGAAAGGAATCACAAACCTTCAAGAGAAACAAGATCTAATCAAGAATTTGTAAAACTAGTTTTAGAGAACAAACATATGTATCTAAAATAGGATACAAATTACATTTAGAAGAATCACAAAACTTGTTTATGTAAACTAGCATATCATATATACGTTGAAAAGAAAAATAATAATAGCTAGATGAGTGAAAGTGAACAAAATTATATAGCTTAACAATATATCATAAATAAGCAAGCTACATAACTAATTAAGACTAATGAGGTAGGCCATTAACAAGATAAATGTGCTCATTAACTCTTAAGTCACTAAAAATGAATTAGACTCTAATCAAGAATAGGCCAAAATAGATATTCATGAAAACATAATAAAATAAATCTCTTTGCCAAGTATTGAGATTAACCCAAGATAATAAAATGATAGATCGATCTAGAGAATACAAAATATTATAGCCATTATGAAATAAGTGTATTCTCTAGAAATGGGAAAATCTCAACACAAAAGCCCAAATCATAATTGCTAAGACATAAGAAATATGATGTATCAATTACAAGAATCCTTATGTGTCACGACCCGCACCTAGTATAAGGGCACGAGAAGTAGGTACGTCCAGCCTACGCAACAGTGTCGACGGTAGAACGCTGTTCTAGGTCACTATCTAATCAACAACTCACGTAATTATATAATGTACCTGTCACAACCTTAACCCTAAATGGAGGACAAGTATCAGATACGATAATACTCAATCACAATCTAAACACGATAAGATAACCCATGAGTCTAATAACTATATAAAACTCAAAATAACAACAACTTAAATAAACTCCCAAAGTAACAACATCTAAACAATCTCAAGACACTACTTATTACAAAACAAGTTCTAAAAGAGAAACTAAACCATAAACTAGTAATCTACTCCAAGCTCTACTGGTCCTCTAGGCTAGTTGTGAACCTCCAGGTTACCTGTAATATTTTCAACAGGTCCAGTCAGGATAGGAACGAGCATAATACATCTCACATAGTTAATAAGATGACAGAAAATGTAAGCATGCTATAGAGTAAGATACAGAAAATGCTGAAAAATATATATGAAGTAAAAGAGATGACTGTAAGGAAATATCTACTATAATTAAAGAACTAACAGTGGTTAGTGATGTAAAGTACAAGATAGACATATGAACGGCTTGAATTTGCACATGTATTCTAAAGAGTTTGCACATTATTACACTACTTTGGAATTGTTCACATGACCATTTATACTCTTTCGTACCCCAATCAATACACAAGGATCCAAACAAGTTATGTTATTATACATGATTTCACATGGGGGTCCATAAATGGGTGCACATGAAGTATATATGAGGGGCGCTGTGAACATGAGAGTACACAAATCGCAAGAGTGCACATGAATGGTGAAAGCACCGGAGTACATGATGAAAGTGAAACGCACATGACATGACATAACCCGATGCTTCCGAGGGGGATAACACCTCATGAAGGAATCCATATAGTACCAATTCGTGTTAACAACGTGACAGCATCAAGTAAAGTAATCTAGATCATAAATATAAATCCTATAAAGTATGAAACGGTCAGAGAATGTACTCGCCTGATACCCTGAACAACTGATATAAAAAGAGTTTAATTTATATGGTAATTGAAATTATAATGCAATCTACATGAGTCTAAGTCAATCTAGGTCAAAGTTAACTCTTGGTCAACTCTGGTCAATAATAAAGTCAAACTAGGTCAACTCTAGTTAACTGTGGTCAAACTAGCATGGGTTGGGTCAACAATGGTCAACTAGTTTAGGCTAGTAAAATCTAGATCTAAACAAACTAAGTCTATGCAAATCAAGTATCCAATATAGCTACTAACTCATAGCCTAAGTCACTTGCTAAACCAAACACAAAACTAAAGCATATGCTAACAAGGCACACAAACTTAGTCATATAATGTATATATATTATTCACATTCACATATCATTAAGTTGCATACATATACTTATTTTAATTTCATACATGTCATTCATGCATATTACATACTTACATGCATCTATACATTATATACATTGTATACAACATGTAAAAATAGAAGAGGAAAAAAGGGGAAAAACTGAAATAGAAAGGGAAGGAAAGAAAAAATATAAGGAAAAAGGAAAACAGTGGACATATACTTGCTTGCATCATATATTCTACATTACCATACATGCTATCATTATATATTGCATTACATTATGTATAAATTATGAATTCATATCTATCATTACATGTATACCTTGCATTCATATCTAGCATTCATTATACACTTTCATGCATACATTGTATATTATTCTTTCATTCATGCATTCATACAATTATGCATTGCTTACATACATTACATTGATTGTATTCCTACATGCTTGCATTCAACCATATATATACATTAATGTAAAAATGATACATATCATATATATATCATTTCATTCATCTGACATATCATGCATTACATACTCTACATTAATTTAATATCCATACTACATAGGCTGATAGGTTACACAAAATGCCTATGTCGTATAGTCACTCTTCTACTTAAAACCAATACTGTACCAATTGAACACTCACTAAATTCTAGGATTAAAGTATGTTGTAGCCCTTCATATTAGCTTTCCGAAACTTCAAACGCATAATGTTTTCGTGTCAGGAAGCTCTCGAAATCGTGAAAACACCGAAACGTGTTTGTCTTTCATACAGCTGACACTCAAACAGTTCTACAAAAAGTTCTAGAATGTATTTGATCTATTAATATATATATATTTGGAAAGCTAACTTCGATACGGTTCTTTTAAAAAAACGGAAGATTAATCGGAGTTCTAAGTTAAAAGTTATGACATTTCTAAGTTGCTTTGGTTAACAAAAACGTGGATGAATATTATGACGAATTTGAGTTGTTTTGGACAAAAGAAACACATGTAGGCCAAGATACTTGGATACCAACATAGGTATCCAAATAAAACTCATTCTAACCATCCTAACTAAGATCAATCCACTCTCTAACCATTCTAAAATAGAATTTAAATATCTATTTAAACTATTAGCATACATACATACACATGGGATGTCCTAATTTGGGATCTATCAAGTAGGACACAAGACACATATCTAAAATTCTCAAGAGAGCTCCAAATGGCCTCAAATTTGAATCTAAATGGGGTACATACGTGGGGGTGGATCCTATGGATTCAAAACTAACTAATATGTATAGGAAATCAATTTAGAGTGTTGGTTTTACCTATTGGGAGTGGAATCCCAATGATACTCCCAAGGACACGGCTCCGACACGAAGATCTTCCAAAAAGGATACTCCTCCTTGCACTTTGCTCCAAATCTTTCCTAGCATCCTCCTTTGGTAGTATGAGAAGGTTGGATGGATGTTTTGGTGGAGGGATATAAGGATTTGGAGATCAAATCAAAGAGGGAAGCTCTCTAATTTGGGAAAGAACACTTTGTGAATGAAAAGAGACAAGATGGATGAAAAGAAAGGAATGGAGGCTAACCTACCTACAGTGGCTGCCATTAAACCCTATTTGGGCCTTGGAGGAAAGCCCAATAAGGCCTCAACTAGTACTCTTGGTTAATTTTTAAGTTAGGTTCAAGTTTGGGATCAAATGGGTTAAATTAAAACTTCTAACTTAACCAATCTAACAACTGGGATTAGTCTAAACTTACTAACTTAATTAGTGGGGTTTGTGGGCCATGAATAACTAATCTTGGGGTTCCTTCTAGAGTCTAAGCTACCCGAGTCACTAACACAAGTCGGAACGAAACGAAACTCAAACCCGACTAAACAAATCCCCTAAAATCAATATTAAAATATAAAAATTCCCAAAATATTAAAATATAAAAAATGACCAAAATTACAATACATGAATTTAAATATTATTAAAATAATCTAAAATTCATCAATTAATCAAAGTCCTAAATAATTCAAAAGTCACAAAATGACCAAAATACCCTTAGCCTAAAAAGTTGTAAATTGTCATTCTAATAACAAGGTTAGGTCCCTATGGTCATGGTTAGTATCTAGGCTCAACAGTTCCAGGGTTCACTAGCTAACACATCAAAATTATAATTCACCAATTTTAAATAGTATTAAATTAGTTAAAAATCTCCATAAATCATAAATCCTATTATTAAATAATAAACTTTTACAAAAGTTTAAAGTTATCCCCATTTTAGAAAAGTGGGTGTTACAAGTCTACCCTCCTTAGAAAAATTTTGTCCTCGAAATTAAGATGGTCGTACTCCTCCTAGAGTCTCGCCCCCAACAATCATGGTCTTAGAAGCTCATCTAAATCATACAATTTGAAAGAATAACATACCGGGTCATGGCAGGTAATATCAGTCTGAGGTCTCATCTAGCTATACTAGTCATACTACAGCACAAGGCAATCACAAGGTATCAAAACATACAAGCAAGGGGTGTAACAAAATATCACAAAAGACATGCTAAAGTCTAGGTCGAAAACTCACCTCAAATTAGCTCTAGTGACTAAAACTCCCTCCTAGAAGCAGGGCCTAAGTTCCTAAGGCATTTTTCATGAATCATGCTCTTGTTAAAACTCTTATACCTTCTTTCTGATCTTACTCTCCCTTTTCCAGTTAATCATCCCAAAAATTTAAATTTCTACACCTTGTCCAAACTTGGATCCAAAATCTCGAGATCAAAGTCTATGAAATCCTCGAACTTGTTCAAATTACTGTCCTCGAATTTATTCGAAGCTAATACTACTATGTCATGTAGGAACTTATTCTTTATTATAAAATCGACCTTCGTATTTCCTTCACGTACACTTTCAAATATTATTCTTCTTAAATTTTAAAACCTCCATAAAATCTTTAAATTTCCCCATAATCCAAAATCCTTGTGTTCACTCTGTCCTCTTACCAACATCTTATTCAATTTTGGTATCATTATAGCTTCATAGTTACATTCTCTTCTCTATTTCTAAATTTCTAAATCTAGCATCACAATTTTAAGTGAAATATCTCGAGAATCAATAACCTAAAATTATTCAAGTCCACAAAACAAACTGACCTCGAATATCCTTGTTATTTCTAAAGTACACCTACGAAATATCACTGTTCTAACCATCAATATATCTTACTATCCTTCTGGTGAGCCGGAGGGGTCACTATCTCTTGAGCCGACTAACATCCTATATGAAACAGATAGTCAAAATTAACAGAGATTTAACTATATAAGGTTACTAGTCTAATGTCAACTAGACTACCATAACTAAGAATAAGTCCTAATACAAGCTATCAAACCATTATACTATGAAAGAGTTATAACTAATGAAGTTCTACAAAGAATTAGACTAGTTATCTGAAGTTATCCCTACTCCTAAGTTAAGTGATGATGAAACAAAATAATTTTTTTAAAAAAGACAGAAACGAAAGATAGAGATGATATGTTCAAAATCCTCCCAAGATACAATCTGATAATCATATGGTTTGTCCAATCATGATACCCCTTCTAGGTCAAACCCCCAATAATTAAGGTCTAGAAAATTCTATCTAAAAGCTCACAAACATGGTCCTAATGGTCATGATTTCATAGTCTCGAACAGGGTCACTATATTATCTATCACAGTACAATACATCCTGACAGGTACTAATGAAATCATACAACAAGATGGAAAAGTAGGACAGGAATGACAGACCTGCTAACTCGTCACCCACAGCGTCGGTCTCCACGACCGTCAGTGCAAAAGCCCTGTCCCTCTGTGTATATCCTTCTAATAGTACGGGGCATGGTTCTACGCTACAGGTGGCCTAGCTCCCTCTATCTAATCCATAACTTAAGCAACATCCATGTTGATATCCTACTCCATACTAGGGCACCGTTTATATGGTATATATTCTGCAATCTGATAATCATACCCGTCTATTAAGAACCATGTTACCAGAATCCTCATTATGCCAGCAAGTACAACAACGATAATCCATACAGTCCATAACTAAGGTACATACCTCTAGAATCATGGTATTTAAAATTTTTGCATGCTGCTAGCTTGGCTGCGAAAACTTTAAATTTTTACACCCGAAAAATACATCCAAAATCAGACTCTATCTCATCGCCAAACTAGCTAATATGGCTGTAGAAGACTCTAGATTCCATGACTGAGGCAACCTATTCCATAATGTTATCTTGGTAGAAAATTAAGTCATAATGAATACCAAGAATCAAATTCAACGATGAACAAGGAAGTAGACAAAAACTGTCGGAATCGAATTTCGAGATAGTTTATAATGAAATTCTTAAGGGTCATCCCAGAAATCTTATTAAGTAGTCCTATATGTGATTGAGTACTCTCTCAACTAAAGTCTATTCCTTATCTCTTACAGCAGGCGTACAACAGTACAACTAATCGTCGTACTACCACAACTTTGCACTAATACGAATCTCGACCTGCATGGGCCACCACTAAAAACGTGTCACGACCCGTACCCAGTGTAGGAGCACAAAAAATGGGTACGTCCAGCCTATGTCGCAGTATCACCAGTAGAATGCTGTTCTAGGTTACTATTTAATCAACAACTTATACAATTATATAATGTACCTGTCACAACCTCAACCCCAAATGGAGGACAAGTATAAGATACGATAATACACAATCACAATCTAAGCATGATAAGATAACACATGAGTCTAACAATTATATAAAACTCAAAACAACAACAACTTAAATAAACTCCCAAAATAACAACATCTTAACAATCTCAAGACACCACTTATTACAAAACAAGTTCTAAAAAAGAAACTAAACTATAAACTAGTAATCTACTCCAAGCTCTACTGGTCCTCTAGGCTAGCTGTGAATCTCCAGGTTATCTGTAATATTTTTAATAGGTCCAGTCAGGACATGAACGAGCACAATACATATTACGCAGTTCATAATATGACAGAAAATGTAAGCATGCTATAGAGTAAGATACATGAAACGCTAAAGAATATATATGAAGTAAAAGAGATGACTGTAAGGAAATATCTACTATAAGTAAAGAACTAACAATGGCTAGTGATATAGAGTACAAGATAGACATATGAACGGCTTGAATTTGTACATGATTATACTAAAAAGTTTGCACATGATTACACTACTTTAGAATTGTTCACATGGCCATTTATACTCCCTCGTACCCCAATCAATACACAAGGATCCAGACAAGTTATGTTATTGTATATGATTTCACATGGGGGCGCATAAATCGGTTCACAAGAAGTATACATGAGAGGCTCTGTAAACATGAGAGTACATGAATCACAAGAGTGCATATGAATGGCGAAAGCACCGGAGTACATGATGAAAGTGAAACGCAAATGACATGACGTAATCCGATGCTCCCGAGGGGAATAACATCTCATGAAGGGATCCATATAGTACCCATCCGTGTTAACAACGTGACAACATCAAGTAAGGTAATCTATAACATAAATATAAATCCTATAAAGTATGAAACGGTCAGAGAATGTACTCGCCTGATATCCTGAACAGCTGATATGAAAAGATGGCCAACTGGAGTCACAGAGTCCTAGTTAGAGCAACACAGGTTATAAAGAGTTCAATTTATATGGTAATTGAAATTATAATGCAATCTACATGAGTCTAAGTCAATCTAGGTCAAAGTCAACTCTTGGTCAACTCTGGTCAACTATAAAGTCAAACTAGGTCAACTCTTGTCAACTGTGGTCAAACTAGCTAGGGTAGTCAACTAGTTTAGGCTAGTCAATTCTAGGTCAAAACAAATTAGGTCTATAAAATCAAGTATCCAAGATAGCTACTAACTCATCGCCTAAGTCACTTGCTAAACTAAACACAAAACTAAACCATAAGCTAACAAGGTACACAAACTTAGTCATATAAGGTATATATATTATTCACATTCACATATCATTAAGTTGCATACATATACTTATTTTTATTACATACATGTCATTTATGCATATTACGTACTTACATGCATCAATATATTATATACATTGTATACAACATGTAAAAATAGAAGAGGGAAAAAAGGGAGAAAAACTGAAATGGAAAGGGAAGTGAAGGAAAAATGTAAAGAAAAGGAAAAACAGTAGACATATACATGCTTGCATCATATATTCTACAATACCATACATGCTATCATTATATATTACATTACATTATGTATACATTATGCATTCATATCTATCATTACATGTATATCTTACATTCATATCGAGCATTCATTATATACTTTCATGCAGACATTGTATATCATTCTTTCAAATTCATGCATTTATGCATTGCTTATATACATTACATTGATTGCATTCCTACATGCTTGCATTCAACCATATATATACATTAATGTAAAGAGGATACATATCATATATATATCATTTCATTCATCTGACATATCATGTGTTATGTACTCTACATTCATTTAATACCTATACTACATAGGCTCATAGGTTACACAAAATGCCTATGTCGTATAGTCACTCTTCTACTTAAAACTAATACTATACCAATTGAGCCTTCACTAAATTCTATAATTAAAGTATGTTGTAGCCCTTCATATTAACTTTACGAAACTTTAAACGGATCACATTTTTGTGTCTGGAAGCTCCCGAAATTACGAAAACACCGAAACGTGTTTGCCTTTCATACAGCTGACAATCAAACAGTTCAACAAAAAGTTCTAGAATGCATTTGACCTATTAATATATATATTTGGAAGCTAACTTCGATACGGTTATTTTAAAAAAATGGAAGATTAATCGGAGTTCTAAGTTAAAAGTTATGACAATTCTAAGTTGCTTTGGTTAATAAAAACATGGATGAATATTATGACAAATTTGAGTTATTTTGGACAAAAGAAACAAATGTAGACCAAGATACTTGGATACCAACATAGGTATCCAAATAAAACTCATTCTAACCATCCTAACAATGATCAATCCACTCTATCACCATTCTAAAACTGAATTTAAATATCAATTTAAACTATTAGCATACATACATACACATGGGGTGTCCTAATTTGGGATCTATCAAGTAGGACACAAGACACATATCTAAAATTCTCAATAGAGCTCCAAATGGCCTCAAATTTGAATCTAAATGGGATACATGCATGGGAGTGGATCCTATGGATTCAAAACTAACTAATTTGCAAAGAAAATTAATTTAGAGGGTTGGTTTTACCTATTGGGAGTGAAATCCCAATGATACTCCCAAGGACACGGCTCCGACACAAAGATTTTCCAAAAAGGACACTCCTCCTTGCACTTTGCTCCAAATCTTTGCTAGCACCCTCCCTTGGTAGTATGAGAAGGTTGGATGGAAGTTTTGGTGGAGGGATGTACGGATTTGGAGATCAAATCAAAGAGGGAAGCTGTCTAATTTGGGGAAGAACACTTTGTGAAAGAAAAGAGGCAAGATGGAATGAAATGAAAGGAAGGGAGGCTAACCTACCTATAGTGGCTGCTAATAAACCCTATTTGGGCCTTGGAGGAAAGCCAAATAAGGCATCAACTAGTCCTCTTGGTTAATTTTAAGTTAGGTTCAAGTTTGGGATTAAAATGGTTAAATTTAAACCTCTAACTTAACCAATCTAACAAGTGAGATTAGTCTAAACTTACTAACTTAATTAGTAGGATTTGTGGGCCATGACTAACTAATATTGGGGTTCCTTCTAGAGTCTAAGCTACCCGGGTCACTAACACAAGTCGGAACGAAACGAAACTCAAACCCGACTAAACAAATCCCGTAAAATCAATATTAAAATATAAAAATTCCCAAAAAATTAAAATATAAAAAATGACCAAAATCACAATACATCAATTTAAATATTATTAAAATAATCTAAAATTTATCAATTCATCAAAATCCTAAATAATTCAAAAGTCATAAAATGACCAAAATATCCTTAGCCTAAAAAGTTGTAAATAGTCATTCTAATCATATGGTTAGGTCCTCATGGTCATGGTTAGTCTCTAGGCTCAACAGTTCTAGAGTTCACAAGCTAATACATCAAAATTATAATTTACCAATTTTAAATAGTATTAAATTAGTTAAAAATCTCCATAAATCATAAATCCTATTATTAAATAATAAACTTTTACAAAAGTTCAAAATTACCTTCAGTTTAGAAAAGTGGGTGTTACATTATATGCTACGAAAATATCATTAGGCAATATTTTTTTCTAAGGAAGCATAAACCCAAGGAATGAGCAAGAAAAGATCATTAAGATCAAGAAAGCTAAATGCTAAAGATATCAAGAAGTACATTTTTCAAAGAGCTTTCATAGTTTACCATAGTAAATTATAATGATACAGACTAGAAAATGTGCACTAATTAAGGATGTAAATTTAACATGCAAGGTAAAGCACGAAACTATGTGATCCTTAATAGAACATCAATAATTAGTCATGAGCAAGACATTAATAAATATTTTCTCTCAATATCCTAGCTTAAAAGTATAAAACAAATAAATGTCAAAAGTTAGAAATTATTTATATATATGAAACTATATATATCACGAATAGGCATACATGAAAAGATTAAAAATCGATTAAGAACATGTATCCATAATGCCAACAAAAAAGTCAAAAAGATATCATCAAAAGAAGACTTTAAGGAAGAAGCTAATTGATTCAAGAAGCACAAATTTGGTCAAAGGAATCAATAGCTAAAGTATGAGATAAGAACTATTTGAAGGTAATAAGTATAATTAAATACTCTTCAAGTCAATATAAAACTTTAGCTTAACTCATATGCCCATATAAAAGATATTTATACAAAAATATATATCAATATAAGACATACATGATCTACATATAAATGAAAATTTAATGAATATAGTCATGTATCCTTAATGAATGTTTGAAAGATTATCACAAATTCAAAACATGTATAAATAAGCTTTATTATGCAAAGACATAATTGATTCATAAGAGGTTTAATAAAAATAAAAATATGAGAATCAATAATGAATACATTATATAAGCACAAGTTTAAAAATGAAGTATAAGTGTATATTTGTCAAGTGATAAGAAGCTTGTGCTAAACACATATATTCACAAATATCTATTAATGTAAATATGAGATATTAAATACAAATCGACAAGAAGTAACTATCTCAAAAACTTTAACGACGAGCGTTAAAATCATATTAACTCAAATAAAAAAAAGCTCCTATGGACTAGAGTGATATGCATGCTTTATAAATAAAGATTCAGAATAACGAGCATGCATATATAAATGTGTCACATTAATAGAAAATGAATGATAAACTACATAGTATGAACTAATCATTTAAGCTAAGTAACTAGTCATGCTAGATAAAAGAAATAATAAGAAAATTAACTAAGCATGCTAGTATTATATCTCACATTGATTTATATAGTACGCAACTAAAGGATATCATTGCGAGCTAGTAGCAAGATATCAAGAGAGACATGCCAGATTCTACAAATATAAACCATTTAAAGAGAATCATTTAGCTTGTTACCAAAGTGACTCTAGTGGCCACACTTGTGTTGGTACAATTGCTTGGAAGATGACCTTTGAGCTTTGCAACCACCAACACGCTCCTCGGTGCTATGTCTAATACAAGAAGCTCCACCTACAACATTAGACGAAGACTTTGGTATCCAAATAAACTTGGATCCACATTTGTTAGCTTTAGAGACCCATATACTATTTACTCTAGCATTGGTAGAATAACTCCTACGAATAGGACAAGTTAAACTCATGTGTCCAATGCGAGAGCAATAGAAGCACCTAATACTAGTGTGTGCACATGTATCGGAATAAGCATGATTATGAACATGTGACATACTAGAATGACGAATATTTTTAGAGTGAGCATGCATGAATTTGGTCTTAAGAATATCATGTTCTAATAGCAAATCATCATGCAAACAAGTAAGAGAATCAAATTTAGCATTTAAAGCATAATTTTCTTTTTCAGATAATGCAATTGTAGAAATAAAATCATCATTTTGTTTCTTTAAAGAGTCAATAGAAGAATCATGCAAATGATTTAGCTCATGTGTTTGCCTCTTAAGATCTTCTATTGATGAGGAAAGAGATTTGATTTTCAAAATTAAAGCCTCATTCAAACTCTTTAAAGAAACACAAGATGAGTTTTGAAAATCAAGTCTAGATAATAAATCATTGTTTTTATTTCTCAAAAACTTATTAGATTCTTCTAAATAAATAACCTTTTCTAAAAGTTCTTCATTTGTAGAATGAAGGTCATCAAGAATCTCTAAGGATTGGTTAGCCATGGCTTTCCACTTAGAACATTTCTTGCATTTAGAAGAAACATGATTGTCCCTGCTACTAGAAATAAAATACTCTTTGTCGGAGGAGGAGGAATACGATACCATAGAAAAATTAACAAGGATCTACACTAAGGATGTTAAGCCTAATAATAGAGTCCTTGCTTTGATACCAATTGTTGGAACCCTAGAGGGGGGTGAATAGGGTCAAGCTAACCAATTAAGCACTTAGCACAAGCTAATGGGCAATTTAAAAATATAAGTGCAAGAGAAGAAGAAAAACAATACCGACACCCGATGTATCCTGGTATCTTCCCAAGGGAACTCCAGTCTCGGAACTCTCTCCAGATTTAATCCACTATTATCGCAAATAGTACAACGTGAGTTTTCATACGAAGGCTCACCAACTTCTTACACAAGAGCTTTAGTCCGAAGGCCTCTCCGACTTCAACTAAGAGTTTGGATCCGAAGGCTCTCCAACTTTAACCTTTCATAACAGGTTTTGATCTCCTTATACAACAAGATGAAGATCTCACTTTTCAACTCAATAACTCTAACACAATTTGTGGATGGCAAATGAAAGCTTTGTAGAGTTGTTTGTGGATTGGTTTTGGTGGTTTAGAAATTTTTAGGCTCAAAACATCAACCTTGAATGAAGGGGTTCAAGGCTATTTATAACCAAAGCATTGAAAAGAGCTCAAAGGCAACTTTTTAGTCAGCGGTCGATATACCGTCGGTACGAACCGGTATATCATCGAAATACCAGTCTAGAATTGCAACGGCTAGAAATATAGCCGTTGGGATCATTAAATGTTCGAAATTCGACCGTTGGATTTTCAACATTACTGAATCGGTATACCGTCGGTATAGATTGGTACTCCGTCGGTATGCTAATTTTGTAGACAGAAACTTTTTATGAACAAAAATCGGTATACCGTCGGTATAGACCGGTATACTCTCGGTATGCCGATTATCATCCGAAAATGATCCTGGGCAAATTTCTACCCAAGCTCTCGATTTTGTCATCTATTTCTTGTGTTTACAATTATTCCTAAGACTCATTACAGACTCCAGAAATACTGTAGCAGGTGCAGGCTTCATCAGAGTCTTGAAATGATGATGGCATGTCATGGCTTCTTTCCTTGATAGATGTTGGCTTCTTCCTTGACGACAGTTGTCCAAAGATATCCAGTTTAAAAAAATTGAATACCTTTCGGGCGCTTCGTCCGCAAACCCCCGACGGGGGTGCTGCCCCCTCGACCCCCGTCAGCTGACCGGGCGGCGGAACCCCGGGGTGCGTGGCTCCGAAGATGTCGTCGGGCGGTTTAGAGTAATCTTTATGGAATACCATCGTCTTTGGCCCACCATGATTTTTTTTATTGCATATGTCTATCTTTGATCTTGCTAATTACTTTTCCGTAAAAACATGTTAGACGAACAAAACAATATACATATAGCAAGTATATATGATAAGATAAAGCATATTAGGATTATGCAAAGTTTAAGTATCAATGCTATAGATATAGCATAAATATTAGTGATATCATAATGTTAAACTTAATCGAATAACCACAATCGAAAACATAGCTAGATCGTTGGGCTAACAGTCCATATCACCTCTGAGTAGGAAAAATCTACCATTTAGCCCCATATTTACCATGTCCACATTACCTCTGAGTAAATATGACGCTCATCTCTCTCAACTTATTATCTGTACCAAATACCAAGGTACACCAAGGATGATAAGTCTACATAAAATCTCTAGTGGAATTACCCTATATTCACCATGTCTATATTACCTCTGAGTGAATGTGTCGGTGTCCTCCATGAGTAACTTGTTATATGTTCCTAGAAACTAAGGTGCGCAAAAGATAATACGTCCACCAAAAGATCACAAGATTCATCACAAGAATGAACGAAAGCAAAAAGTTCTTCATTTAAGCAGGAAGTAAAGGATTACATCAACATCAAAAAGAAGCACAACACAAACTACATCTTCGGATCTCAAAAGACAGATAGAAACAAAAAGACAAAATAGGGACATTAACATTATTTATATTCCCAAAAATTGCTAATACAAGACAATCAAATGAATCCTCTCAGCCAGGGATCAAAGTTGCGTTGAAGCATGTACCATTCTCTCAGCCATTTCGCATATGAAGGCTCTATCTGATCAAGGTCCTCGGTACGGGCAGGAAGATCAGAACTCCCGGTGCTACTACCCTCTGGCAGTGGCTCCTCCTTAACGGCAACTTCGATCTAGGGAGTAATCTCTTCCCTGATGGTCACTGGCTCTTGTTTGATGAGAGGAGTCCGTATCTCCTCTTTCACGATAGCCTTTGTCTTCGGATTAGATACTGCAACAACAAAAGTTAGCAAAAAGACTTAGAAGCTTAAAACGAGAATCCAAGGCGCATCAGCTGGGTTAAAACCCATGCGCACAGATGGAGCCTCATCAAAAAATGTACAAGATCAATATCCAGGCGCACTAAAGAGAAGATTTGGCGTATCATCAGGACCTAAGTCCATGCGCGTCAGCAGAAGGAGCTTCGGCGCATAATCAGGACCTAAGTCCATGTGTGTCGGCAAAAGGAGCTTCGACGCATCATCAGGACCTAAGTCCATACGCATCAGCAGAAGGAGCTTCGGCACATCATCAAGACCTAAGTACATACGTGTCAGCAATGGGAATCTTAGGCGTGTCAATGGGGATGGGGCTCATCTTGGTCACATCTACACATCCCTAACAGTAACACAATGGAGCAAAGACACTAAGGCAAGAGAGTACCCACCGATCACTTCCGGCCGTACGTCGACGTGCGTCGCCATGACGACGGAGGCGTCCTCTGCTCCACTGGTTCCTTGCCCTTACCCTTGCCTCCGCCAGCACTACCTTGGGGAGTCTTGGGATCTATCTCTCTAACGAAGAAGAATGAAGAAAAGCTTTGAAGAAGAAGACAAGGGCTGCTTATGAAAAAAAGGATAGAAGACCCCCTCTCTCCTTCAGCCGTATATTTATAAGCTCGGTTACGTGCGTAAACCGATGAGGCATGACGTCAGCAAAAGCTTCGAGTCTCATGAAACTGACGACTGTAAATCTTTAAAAAGATATTTTATTAATCTTTCTAAAGTTTGAGGCGTTATCTCTTCTCAAGAATAGCATGCGCCCCTACAGCTTGCGCCCTAGCAAGGCCATGCGTTCAGAAGTCATGCGCTCAGAGGAGGATATGCGCCCAAGATAGCTACTCATGCTGCTTGTTCAAAGTATTCTAAAAACTTGGAAAAAAGTTTTGTAAACTTTGAAGGGGATCTTGTAGAAGCATGAAATTTCAGGCCAGAGTCCCTATGCGCCATAAATTCTCATATGCCCCACACTGATATGCGCCAGAACAGACAAGTGTACTCGGTGCAGCATAACACAAACAAAGAGTATAAGACATCAAGAAACTAGGCTTCTATTTCATATAAAAGTCTATTACATGTCTAAAACTCTTTACAAAGGAGATTTTTTTTACAAAAGAGAAAGAAAATCCTAAAAGCTACAGCCAGGCACATCACTTGTCAGGCGCATCACTCAAGTGCTATAGCCAGGTACATCCTTCCAACATTTCAGTATTGGTGCATCCCTGTGCACAGTCAGACCGAATCACTTCCTCGCCAGCATACGGGTACTCTAGCAGGAGGAGTGGGTCTTACAGCTTAAACAAAATCGGGGCACGATAGTCCTGACTTGCGGCTATTCCAGTATAATAAAAATCGGGGCACGACCGCCCCGATCTTTGGATGCAACAGGAACCTTCAGCCCATGTCAGGACACGATGATCCCGATATTTGGATGCAACAGGCACTTTCATAGGCTTGTACGAAAACAGGGCCAATGGCGAAAGAGCTAACTCGGCGCATCTTCACCTTCGGAATGAGCTTGTCGTCAAATCTTGTTTGAATGAGGAGTTCGACGGTTTGCCATAGCAGGGGGCCAACCGAGTTTATCTCCATTTTGGAAAGACAAGTGAAGAATAGAAATAAGCTTCCCTTCATGTGTCGATTCATAGAACCGGATAGCCCACAGTCGTGTGCCAAGTGGAAGGCGGTCCGACTTTCGTGTAATAAATTTGCATTCATGGCAATGAACCTGTCTCTTCGTATTCTGCTAAAAATCAAGGCAGCACTTAACTCCTAGAAGAACTCAGAAGATGTGCCAAAGAGGATGCAACACGTGGTGGATGCATCATGCACCCCGTACTGATGCGCCCAATGGGATATAGACCCATGCGCTCAGATCGAAATTAACCGATGTGCCCCTTTCATACTTTTAATCATCAAGCATTTAATGCTGAGTAACAAAAGCGGCAACACATCTTCCAAACAGTTACCCAATCAGCCACCCTTTGCAGAAAACGAAGAGCCGCTGACATCAGCACCATCATTACACTTTTATTTGGCTACAGATGTCCTTGCAACGTGGCTAATCGTTCATTCGCTTGCGCCTCGCAGCCATGCGACGAGGAGACTGTATGCACCTTAAAATCCATGCGCCCCCGAGACTTACTCCTGATATCAAGATAGAAGCCAAGTCTCTGTATGCGCTTCTACAACCGTGCACCCAAAGGTTCTGTATGTACCTCAAAAGCCATGCGCCTGGACTTACCTATGACTCTTCGAAGTCATAGACCAAGTCACCCTATGCGCCTGATCCTAAGCGCATCCTGATGTGAAGCCCTGCATGCGCCTCAAAAGCCATGCGCTCGTACTCACTCCTGATCCCCAAAAATAGCAGCTCAGTCCTCTATATGCGCCTGATCCTAGGCGCATCAAGACAGATCACTCTCACCCAAATCTGAGATCTTTGAGCCAAGAACCCGTGCCACGTGTCATTTGACTCAGTTTTGCCAACGAATGGGTGCTAACCACCCAAAATATCAGCAACAACCGAATCCTCGCAATTGCCACGTTCAGCTCTATCGCAGCCCAATGCAGCAGTTCAACAGATTTGAGGTACATCATCCATGCGCCTCCGCCAGCATCAGCCAAATGGTGTTCCTATACCCATGTGTCTCCTACATATGTGCGCAGAGGCAGCTCAGCCTGCTGTCTATAAATAGAAGGATCATGCCTTTATACACACGGACAGACAGAGAAATATACACGGAGATATATCCATAGATCATATTCAGAGAGCAGGAGAGACACTTCGCGTCTTTTTCCTCTCAAAATTCTCTAGCATCCAGAGCAACCAAGACCTTCAGAGAATTTAAGATCGTCGTCAGATCGTCAACAGAGTCAACGTATTACCATTCGCTCCATCAACACAGTTCCCAGATAAAAACAAAAGTGTACTCAAAGGACTACATCTAAGTCCTATAATGTATATTGTTTTGTTCGTAATCAAAATACAAAAGTTGCAAGTCAAAAACCTTTTGTGTCCCCCCTTTTTCGATGGCGAACATTCCTCTTCCCATAAAGTTTCAAGTTCGTAACTAATGGTGCTAAATAAACATCAAAATTATTGTCCGGCTGGTTTGGACCTGATATTAATAGCGATAACATCACGATTTTTTTCATGCACAACTATGGCAGTAGACGGGCCAACAAATGTACTTACTACTAAGGGACCTATGTAGATTTATGCCATCAGCTGAAAGAGCTAATCGAAGGTTTTTAGGTTTTTTCACAAAATCTGGCCACTTGTGGTCAACTAGCTTTTATGATGCGGAGTCTGTAGGATGACAAAGTTTACCGTCAACTACTCTTTCATAAGCATGCCAAGTTAAGTCCCTTGCTATTTTTGAGGATTGAAACATCCGTTTAAACAGAGAATGGGAGGAAAATACCATATAAGTTTGGCAGAAACTTTTTGACTAAAAACTTGATGAGGATCATCAGTTTATTTCTTCCACCTTGATGTTCCACAAGTGCAACATTCTGATAAATCGCTATATTCCTTTCAATAAAGTATGCAATCATTGCGACATGCATGTATCTTCTCATATTCCAAACCCAGAGCTGTCATCACCTTCTTAGCCTCGTACATTGATGAAGGTATTTTATTTTATGTTGGAAACAAATCATGAAGGGTTTTCAACAACTCTGAAAAGCTACTGTCAGACCACCCAAATCTTTCTTTAATGCTATACAATCTCATCAATCCTGATAGCTTTATATAATTTTAACAACCGGGATACAAAGGCTTTTCAGCATCTTCGAGTAGAGAAATAAATGACTTGCGGTCACTAGAAACATGTTCATATGCAGTATTAACCATTTCTACAGCATTTGTAGCATCTTCAAAAGAGTCATCTTCACAGTCATGTGTTTGTTCGGCATATATTGCAAAGCTTGTCAATCATATCTTCTTATGTTTCTCAACCATGCCAAACCGATACAACATAACTTCGATCTATACCCCTCCTAAATAAATATTTTCTACGTCCCCTAATGTTTGAAATGTCAGATTTCTATATTTTTGCATGGACATCTAATATAATTATCTGAATGGAGTTTTGCAAACTCAAGAAACTCTTCTACTCCTTTCTTTTATTCCGTACACAGTCTATCCTTTGACATCCACGATTAATCCATTTTGGGTTGGATTAGAATAAAAGTACCTACACAAATTAATATAACATGTTAGCCATAATTTAGACATGTAACTCTACTTAGCAAGATATAAAGTACAACTACAAAAAAATTGGAGTAAAATAGACGATACAAATAAAGTGTCAGAGGATAACATGAAAGATTTGGAGTAAAATAGAGGATACCAAATGTCATACCCGGACACATCCTTCTACATGTACCAAATGGCAAGAGGTTGAAATCTATCCTTTGAAGTCGACCAGATTTGCGTCGAACCTCTCTGGTCTAAAGCAGTCGGGGTCGTCCTAGTGCTGCAGGTCTCTCGCTAAAGCCTATGCATTCACAAGAACTCTCGTGCTGGTTGGTATCGCTAAACTTGAACTCGGCAAGCCTTCATGCACTCTCTAGGCAGCAAGGGAGCCGGGGATGTAGCCTAAGAGTCTCTTTGATGACTAGCTTTAGGAACTTCAATTCTCGGACATTGCTCTCTTCCAGCTTCGTATTCCATCCTAGCGACTGTCGGACCTCATTCTGCACCTTCTCCATCATCTCTGAGTTTCTCATCAGCTCGGAAATGGCCCATTATAGGGTTGAGAAGGACGTATCAATTCCAGCGATGAACATGTCCTGACATTTAATTAAAATACGATATAGATATTCTTAGGACATTAATTTCTTGAAAATGAGATTATGACTCATAAAATATGGATCTCAATTAGTCAATTTTTATACAATATGTGAAACTATAGCTAGGGTTTCACATATAATAAACTCAAAAAGTTTCTGAATTGATATGAACCATGCTAAATGTTATCTAATTTTGGTTAACTTGAGCTTTCAGATTTTTACAAGTAAATATCATAAACTTTTTCATTTGCAACTAAATACTATGGACAATTAGCAAGTTGCAAAATATATTATTATGACAAATTAAAAGAAGAACAATAATATAAAAAAAGAGCATAATATATTTTAGTGAAAAAATGGTCTAAAAAAATTATGATTTGTTTGATGATAGTCAAGTCATACTAACGGGAGGTAGCAAGTTACCTATGAATTTAGGTTATATAGTTGCTAATTATAAAGAAAGCTAAGAATTTTTAACTTACAAAATCCAGAAAGTTTAAGATATTTTATACCACGCGTGGAGTCCAAAAACTCAATAAATAGATGCAAATTGTTGTCACGTATTTTCCAAATGCATGGCGCAAGATAAGAACACGTTTCAGTCAACGAGCCTTCGTTGGAGATTTTGGACTTGACAATGCATTTATGAAATGTAATAATCGAACGGGCAACCATTGATCACTACTTACCAAGATGATAGCTTTTGCCTTATTGGTTGTAAGAGGGACATCGAACTCGCAACTCTCCCTGTGTCTCCGCAACACATCTGTAAGATCCTCTTCCCTATTATCCTCCGCTTCGTGCTCTCTCAGAATCTCGTCAAAGAGCACATCGAGAAACTCATGGAGTCCCTTCAGTTTGGACTTGGCCCCCGATGCTACGTCAAAGAAGTGCAAGAACGGAAGAATATCAACTACATCTAGACCAGTTACCAAGTTGATCACCTCTCTCATTGCTATGAATAACCTCTCCTGGTTCCTGTACTTTTTTCCCATGACAGCTTTGAAGACTATGTTGTTGTTCAGCGATAAGAGCTTGCGGCTAAGATTTACAGGCACTCCCTCGTTTGTCGCAATGTCCTTGACTAGGTTGTGTACCTCTTCTTCCCTCAGTGAGCTGAAGGACTTTACGCGCGTGGGATTTAGTAGCTCCAACATGCATATCTTTCTCAGTTGCACGTAGTACCTGATGGAAGAATTGTTAGTGCGATTACAGAAAATAATACAAAAAATGTAAATACAACTTGAATAATACAACAACTCGGAATAGAAAGATCAAAGAATTGAACTTCTAGAATGCTTCTTTGACACCCTCAGAAACTGGACAACACTCAGACAGAACTTTTCAGCTTCACTGCTGCAAACTCTCCTCTCATTGCATTTATTCCCAAGTATATCTGCCAAAAAAAAATTGAAAAAAAATATAGGAGAGCCAGGTCCCCTAGCTGCCATAACCATCCATGATGGACAGTTAATCAAGGAAATAACTTTCCAAATGGACATTGGAACATTGGAAGTTAGAGAACTGAAACATCCACGCTAAAATAGTCACGTTGAAACCCAGTTCTAGCGGGAGCAATAGCCACACTGGAATGCAGTTCCTACGGAAGCACTGACCATGCTGAAACAGTCGACCCCGCTGGAACGCTGGCGCGCTGAACCAGCTAGCCCGCTGGACTAATTAGTTATGCTGGAACGCTAGCCATATTGGACCAGTTGGCCCCGCTGCACCCAGTTGTACCACTTGTTGAACGTACATGAAGTAAAAGTACACCATCAAAACATTAGTTTGCGCTCTTCGCCCAAGCCCGTATCCGAGTCCTAGTCGTTAGTCGAAGGCTAACTTCTAAGAAAAATTCTTAAAGAATAGGTGACAAAAACCAATATTTCTTGGAGGATGTGAACCTTGTCCTATAGTAAAATACTATGTTGGTGTTTTTGCCTAAGAGACTAGAAAGATAGTCCCACATTACCTAGGCCAAATGGATTGTATCTCTATATGAAGCTTTGCTTGTGTTGTGAGATCACATGAGGTGTGGAGAGGCACATGGGTGCCATGTGGGGTGTTTTTCAAGTAAAAAGGAGGCTAACCCAACAAAGAAGCATTAATGCTTTTTGTCATGCTCATGGATTTAATTCCTAACGGAACTAAGCCCCGAAGGGGCTTAGCGACTCGGACTCGGACTCAGGCTCAAGGACCCAAAGTGGTGCTTTATTGGAGCACTTTCACTTAGCACGTCAGCATCAGCACATTGTACACTTTAGTTGCGATCGTGCGCTCGTCTTATGTACGAGTCGCATGTACAGGTGCTGCGAAAAGGCTGCACAGGGGCTGCGTGGGCTAAGCACAACTATGCGCACATACGGTGCTGTACTGCTGCATTGCTATACTGCTGCATGGATGCAGTGCTGTGCAGGCTGACGGGGTAAGTGGGCGCAGGGGCACAGGAGGCTCATGATATGGCTGATTGGAAGATTTGAGCGGTTATGGAAAGATTGAGTCAATTAATCAGATCCATCTTTTGTGGAATTTGAATTTAATTCATTCAAATCTTTCTATTATTTGCTTCTATATTTTTGCAATCAGTTACAGCCAGGATTAGGGTTAGGATTTCAGCCCTTTTCTATAAATACTCTCTTCGTGCCTTCATTATCAATTACTCAAAAATTAAGAGACAAAGAGGGGCAGCTGCCATTGGTATCCAAGGAGTTCAGTGAGTCCACGAAGGAGGTGACAGCGAGCATTCCATAAGTACTTTCGAACTTGCTGGTTCCTGGGAGCATATCGCATTAGGACGAATCTTGCTTTGAGCAACAGTGATCTTCATCATCCAGCAAAGTTGTCCTTATCAACTCTGGTTCTCACGAAGAGACCATGACTTCAACTTTGGTTCTCACTAAGAGACCGAGTCATGAACCTGGTATCTCATAAAGAGAACGAGTATTCATCTCTGTGTCTCACTAAGAGATCGAAATTTCTATCTAATGATCTGTTTCGGGACTAACAATCTCAAAGCAAGATTCAGATCTGATGGAAAATAACCTTGCAAACCTTTCAGGCACAAGTTTTAACAAACTTGACAAGTTTAACTGGGAGTATTACAACGTCTGGAAGAGGAAGGTCGGTCTCAATCTTCAACTCATGAGCGTCAACTACGTGTTGACAAATCCTGAGCCTTTGATTCCA
This sequence comes from Iris pallida, assembly GCA_029216955.1. Lineage (NCBI taxonomy): Eukaryota > Viridiplantae > Streptophyta > Magnoliopsida > Asparagales > Iridaceae > Iris > Iris pallida. Next base: position 1,400,122 of record JANAVB010017399.1, read on the forward strand.
AAGAGATAAAATGCTCGAAGGATTGTTGAAGCCACGACTTTACAGTCGAAGTAGAGGCGGGATAACTACCTCTACAAGTTGTTGATCATGAACTCGATGGAGAACTCTCTGGCGGAGTCATACAGCAAGACGGTCAATGCAAAGGACGTCTAGGAGGCTGTAGAAAATCTCTATAAGGCTTATGAGAATATAAATAAGATCCACGTGACCGAGAAGGTCTGGATGAAGCGATTTGAGGACGAAAAAACCATGCTGCCACAAGTCAAGGAGTTCTTCAAGTTACGTCAGAAGCTGACGGATAACAGCATGACCTTAGCCGATGCCTTTGTCGTCAGAGGTATTGTCGCCAAGCTTCCACCTGGGTGGAGCAACTTCATCACGGACATGTATCGCAAGAAGATGGAAGTAGATTTGGAACTCCTTTTATACTGGATACATATTAAAGACGAGTTGAGGTCTCAACTCAAAGTAGACACATTGTCTAAGCAGATGGCCAAAACGAACATGGTACAAGGAGGAAACTCAAGAAGGAAGCAGAAGGCTCCCTACTAGAAGAAGAAAGATGTTCACCATCCAAAGGTGAAGTCAGCTCAGTTCAAGCCCAAGTCCAAAGAACCTGCGACTTGTTTCAACTGTGGCAAGAAAGGCCACTGGAGGAGGCAATGTAAGGAAAAACAAAAACAAAATGAGCAAGGTGAGGGTAACTTTGTTGCTATAATTGCACAGGTTGACTCAGCTGGAGTTGACACAGATTGGTAGATAGATACTGGAGCTTCGTGTCATGTTTGCTCAAAGAATGAGTGGTTCACCATGTACCAATCTATTTCTGAGAATATTATGGTGGCAAAACAGACTCAAGCTGAAGTACTTGGGATCGGGACGATGGTATTGCAAATGACTTCGAAGAAGTCGCTGAGGCTTCAGAAGGTAAAGCACGTACCTGTTATAGCCAACAACCTGGTCTTAGAAAGTCTTCTCTGCAACACAGGCTTAAGGATGGACATTAACACTGGTCAGATCGTTATGTCATATAAAGGAACTATCTTCGAAAAGGATTTTTGTACCGAAGGGATGTTCAAACTTTAACTTGTAAATTCTATGGAGGTAGTTAATACAGTCTTTTCTTCTGGTTATTCTCTTGAGTTGTGGCATAATAGACAAGGACATGTTCATTGTAAAAGAATAAACAAGATATCTAGTCTAGTGCTTATCTCCAAATGTAGGGGTAAGGACTTGGAGAAGTGTGAGATTTTGTGTACAGACATATATCACAAGAAAACCGTTCAAGTGGGTAAACTAAAGTACAGATCTTCTGGAGTTGGTGTACTCAGATATATGTAACTTCAAACAGTTCTCAATAAAATCTGGGATGAAGTATTTTATTACTTTCATCGATAACTTCTCAAACTACGTGTTTATTTATCTGCTCAAGTCTAAGGATGAAGTATTTGAGAAGTTTAAGGACTTCAAGGCTGAAGTTGAGCGTCAAGCCGGATAACAACTCAAGTGACTCAGAAGTGATCGAGGTGGAGAGTATAGGTCTCATGAATTCACATCGTCCTGTAGAGAATATAGAATATTCAATGAGACAACTGCACCGTACTCCTCTCAATCAAATGGTGTTACAGAAAAGAATAACAGAACGTTAACAGAGATGATGAACTCAATGCCGTTGACTGCGGGAGCTTCCAAATTGCTTCTAGGTGAAGAAGTACTTACGGCTACGTTTATATTGAACAGAGTGCCGCATGCAACTTCGGAAGTCACTCCACATGAACTCTGGTTCAAGGTTAGACACACCTTGAATGTCATTCGAGTATGGGGGTGTCTTATATGAAGCTTTCGGATTTGAAGATTTAGAAGCTGGAAACAAGGGCTATGAAGACTATATTCCTGGGTTAGGCTAATAAGAGTGATGCTAGAAGGTTCATTAATATTGAGTTAAATCATATCATTGAATCCCGCGATGTAGAATTCTTTGAAGATAAATTTGCAAGGCATGAGAACATTGTTCTCGCAAATATTTCGGAGAACAGTGTGAGTGCACAGGAGGCTCAAGTTCCTTATGAAGAGGTAGTCCAAGAAATAGTTGTTGCTGCAGAAACAACTGTCGAACCAGAACTCGCCGGACCAATGTCTAAGCGAGTGAGGAGACATAAGGACTTCAGAGAGGATTTCGTCACCTATCATGTGGAAGCAGACCCGCTTATCTATGATGAGGCGATAAAGACTAGATACGCTATCTTTTGGAAGGAGGTTATTAATGATGAGTATGACTCGATAATCTCTAAAAATACATAGAGGTTGGTCGATCTGCCTAAAGGAGCAAAACTAATCAGATGTAAATGGATCTTCAAGAAGAAGATGAAGGTCGATGGAACTGTTGACAAGTTCAAGGCAAGATTAGTTACAAAGGGGTTTTCTCAGAAGTAGGGGATTGATTAGTTTGACATATATGCTCTAGTAGCAGATGAAGACCATCAGGATGTTGATTTCTCTAAGTGCAATTCACAAGCTGGTAATTTATCAGATGGATGTTAAGTCCGCATTCCTGAATGGTGAAGTGATCGAAGAGATTTACATGCAACAGTCATAAGGATTTGTTATTAAAGGCCTCGAAGATAAAGTCTATAAGTTGGTAAAATCTCTGTATGGTCTGAAGCAAGCTCCCAAGATGTGGCATGAGAAGTTTGGTAAAGTCATAAGATCGAACGACTACAGGGTCAGCAAGACGGACAAGTGTGTGTACACAAAGTTTGCTGACCGAAGAGGACTTGTCGTTTGTCTGTATGTAGATGACATGCTAATCTTGGGAATAGATCTAGCAAGTGTCACTGAGATAAAGAAGTTCCTCTCGTCTAAGTTCAGCATGAAGGACTTAGGGAAAGCTGATGTTATCCTGGGAATAAAGATCATCTAGATGGAAACTAGAGTGGCATTGTCACAGTCTTATTACATTGAGAAGATGCTCATACGCTATAGATGTCGGGATCTTCTAGGAATCGATACGCCATATAGGTGTGACAAGAGGCTGAAGCCAAATCTAAGGAAAAGCATCAAACAGTTGGATATTCAAGCATCATCGGGAGTTTAATGTCTGCGACTACTGCCATAATACCTGACATAACTTTTGTTGTGGGGATGCTTTGTCAGTTCACGAGCAATCCAGGTATGGAGTACTAGAAAACTGTGAAGCGGGTTATGAGATACCTCAAGAGGACTCAGAAGTATGCACTGCACTACTGCGGAGATCCAAAAGTGGTGGAAGGCTTCAGTGATGCAAGCTGCTGCTCAGAAGTAGAGAGTGAAAAGTTCACAGGAGGATACGTCTTCTCTATGGGTAGAGCTACTATATCGTGGAAGTCAAAGATGCAGACTATGTTGTCACACTCCTCTATGGAATCTGAGTTCTATGCACTACCGGCTGCAACGAAGGAAGCAGAGTGGATTCAGGAGCTCATATATGATCTTTCAATGGTTGGTGCGTAAATACCGACGGTAGCAATATACTGTGACAACCAGGCGACTTCAATGGTAGTATCAAATGACCTCTTCAATGGCAAAAAGAGGACATTGCATCTAAGGCACATGGCGGTAAATTACCTTATTAATTGAGGAGTCATTGTCGTAGTTGATGTTCGGATCCAGAAGAATCTGGCATATCCGTTCATCAAATTTCTAAAGTGCCAGCTGGTTGAAGACACGACATGTAAGATTGGCTTGAAGATACTCTGATATTGTGTCTATATAATTCTACTATAAAGTTTTATGCTATTAGTTCAAAGAGAAATCAACTAGGCATCTAGCTTTTAGTTCAAAGAATGACCATTGACTGGAAGAAAATCAGGAACATTGGGCAGTTCTTTAATATATTGCGGGGTCACGTACCCAAAACCAATGTTAGTAGGCAATCCCTTTGGAAATATTACGGGGTTTCAGACCCAGAACTACTGTATGTTGACCCAAATCACAGTCAACCAAATATTGACAAATTGACAATATGATACTTGTCATAATTCAATATGACACATCAAGACAGAACTCAGTACAAGACAGACATCGGCTCTCTCCTACAGCGTACTCGATTTTAGAGTATGTATTATTTTACATTTATTAAGTCTAGCTAAATGTAAACAGAGTAGCACTGGGTATTCTGGGCCTATACCTTAACCCCAAATAAAACCAAAAGCTCTACCAAGCCAAACTAGCCCACAAAAGCCCATTTGAACAATTTTGTCCTATGGAGACAGAGTTCGGGCCGAACTCTGCCTCCACACAGATTTCGGGCCGAACTCTGTCCCCTAAATTATAGGACCCTAATTTTTAGAGTTTGTTGTATGCTAGTTGTCCAACGGCCAAAAATTTGAATTCTTGACACAGAATTCTGGCCGAATTCTGCCTATCCCAACTAGTATAAATAGGCCTTGAATTCTCTCATTTTCAATCATCCAATTATCTTCTTTTCTCTTCTCTATAAGTGTGACAACCCGCACCCGTTTTTTCGGATACAAGACGTGTCCAAGCCAGCCTACGTCGCAGAGTCGGCGGTAGAACGCTGTCATGGCCAAGATGGTCAAAATCATAAAATATAATTTATTGCTCATTCACATCATTAAATCAAATCTATAAATTATTACAAGATTTACATTTGCTAGAAATTACATTGTCTCACAAAATAGAAAAGACAGCTAATACAACTATCTAGGTTGACCTCAGCATACCCATGCCTCCCCAGTGCTAAGAGTGATCGCGGCTAAACCTGAAATTTTTTGGTTTCCAGTCAGGAATGGAACGAGTACATTCTCACAATAGAATCAATAAATAACGAAATCCATAAATCTGTAATAATACTGAGATACATGATAAGTGGATAAACATGGAATCATTGTAGGAATCATGCGAGTAAAAGAAGGAAGACATGGTACACAAGACAATCAATGAAAATAAACTGCAATATAGCAAGACTATATCTAACAAGTGACTTGAAATACACTTTCGACATGTAAACAGCTAAGGGGTAAATTCGACACACCGTACGTAAATTGTGCGACTGCTATCAGGCAAGAATAGATTTTTAGGGATATTTTTGGGTATGTTTACATGTCTACAAATGTACTTCTTCGCCCGGCTAGTACCCATAGATTCAAATAGGTCACGAACACGAAAATATATTGGTCACGAACACAAAAATATATTGGTCACGAACAACGTGCAAGAATCCATAACTATTATCTCGTGTGACAAGCGTGTCAAGAATCAATATGATATAATGTAAAACATTATTAAATACATGAAGTATAGCGATAATCAAATATGAAAACTATCATAGATGTACTCGCCTGAGGTCCTGTGCTGGTGAAACCGATAATACTATACCACTCAATGAGCCACAACAGTCAACATATGCAGAAGTCTCCGAATACTGAAATAAATATTACCAACATTTTTAGAATAGTCAAATTAGCTAGAATTATCTGTCATTAAGTCCAATTCTGGACACAGGGGTAAAACTGTAATTTTGGGTCAAAACGGTAACCGCCGTTGGACCCGCTTTGCATCGAAAAGGGTGCCAGAGTTAATAGCCTCTAAAGTCGTCAAACTATATGTCTACAAATTTATTTTGATGATACGAACCCAATGGTATGTCCAATTTTGGATTCCGATGGGCCGTGCACGAAATCGCCCGTTGAATCGGATCATGGGGCCCGCAAAATGGCGATCCGGTCAACTGTCTCAGAATTGGACCAAACATGGCATATAGGACAAGAAAAATGATACGGTCCTGTTGGCACAAGTTTTGTCTCGATCTGACGATCGTGCAGAAAGTAATTGGAAAATTGGACAGAAGTCGATACGGTGAATTTCGACGGATACGCATCAAATTCGTCGCGCACACGCAACCAATTTGAATTCCATTAAAGCCCACATGTCCACGAAGCCGATACGCACCTTTTGATGCTTTTGGTTCGCGGTCACGTCGTACGGATTGGCGGGATGCACGTCGTATCGAAGGATTTTTCTATATTTTTAATATTTTAAAAAAGTTTTTTGGTTAATTTGGGTTGTCAATTTCTCGACGCTCGGTCAATGAAATCAATTTCCGTAAACTGGGTTTCAGTGCCCTATAGGTTGTATAGGACGGTTGTTAATTGGTTTCCTAGATTTCTCAATGGTTCGACCAAGATCGGCCTTCCGAATAGGTGGGTTGGACTGGTTTGGTTCCCTATTTTAAACAGGTTTTTCGTCGACTTTGAGTCGACTTTTCGAGCGATCGAAGGCATCTATGTACGAAGTAAAAGAACAGGCTTGGAGGGGGTCATGTCGGGATCATACCTGAAAAATTGGTTCGTGGAACGATCGAGAGATCGTAGAGAATGGTCGATGCGAAGTCGACCCTCTCGCCAACTATTGTTGCTGTTGTTGCTATGCCTTAGTCGCATGCGTGCGGCCTCCGGCGACTTCGGCCGCGCGCGACGGCGCTACGGTAGTCGGGGTACGCGCACAGAGGTAGAGTGTCGGTGGTGCGGCGGTTTGGCTTGGGTTTCCACCAACTCCCTCCCTCTCTGTTCTATATGTATACACAGTATCGGGTTTTTAGTGTTTGCATCGGGTTTTTAGTGTTTGCTGTGAGGGGGATTAGTTCCAGCCCGGGATGTGCTGGGCTGGGACTTGTGGGGGTTAGTTTTATTCTTTTTCATTTTTATTTGCTATATATATATACATTTGTGTATATAAAGGTATATATATTTCTATATATATATATTTTTATTATTTTTTTTATATATTTTTTTTCTATATATATATGTATATATATATATAAAAAAAATATATATATATATATATATATATATATATATATATATATATATATATAAAACCATATGACAATACAAACTTATATATATGAATAAATATTCCATAGTCAAAATTTTAATGATAATTTCCTTGTGAATGGTTCATAAAATATGCACATATGTACATATAATTCATTTGAAAATGAATTATCTGAATAAACGAATACTAATTATATTATTTAAGAATAATATAATAATAAGAATAATAATAAGAATAAAAATAATAATAATAATAATGATAACAATAACAACAATAACCAACTAAAATGACCAATAAAAGTTTTTGGTGAGCATATCATACCCCATCTTTATTTGGCCCTAGAAATTCGTACAAATATTCTAAAACAACATTTAAATAAACTATTAAATATTTAAAAAATATTTGTCAAGTCCTAAAAATAAATAAGAAATATTTGTACACACATAAAATGTCTACAGGGCCGTCTTTGGTCTTGCTACATGCCTACATGGGCTTGGGTTTGATTCGGGTCCAGTTCGAACTAAATTGGCACAACAGGGTCTCCTAAAATCATAATCTTAATTAATATATAATTAATCAATCTATAGGGGTTTTGTCGCAACTTAGCCTGGTTTTCCTAGTTGGGACATACTAATGGCTCGGCCTTCCTGGCCGTGGCTGAAACACTACTCAAGGCACACCACTACACTATCCGTGCCACGATTTCTAGTCGTCTGGTACTTCAAATCTCAACTATGACTAAGGGCCTTCAATAACAATCAATTAATTATATATCTATAAAACGAAAAATTATAATTCCATTAAAATAAAATAAAAATATTAGAATTTCGGGAAGGGGGATTACAAATCTACCCACCTTAGAAATAAATTCGTCCTCGAATTTGAGGACTACTAGGATAGGCAGACTTGGTGGATTGGTGAACGGTAGTGGAAATTTTATGATAAAAGAAATTAATCAATTAAACTAATTAAAATAGGATGGAAGTGTTTGAAAATCTAAAAGCCCTAAAATGCCTTCATATTTAATTTTGAAACAAGTCGGATAAGGAAAATAATCATGCACAAAGTATCGACGAAATCTGCCTTCAACCCCGACAATAAAATATGTGAATAAATAAATGAATAGAAATTTCTAAAACTCTGGAAAGGAAAAATGTAGGGTTAGGGATTTGAAATCGATTTTGGGAATTAGGGATTTGACGCAATCATACTCCAACTCAATCACAAAATATTATCTAAAAATAATACCTATTACTTTAAATAATCCTTGTAATAAAATCAATTGTCAAAATATTGTTAAGATTATATATATATATATATATATATATATATATATATATATATATATATATATATATATATATATATATATATATATATATATATATATATATATCCACAAATACAATACCTTCTGAAATAATATAGTAATAATTAGAATTTAACGAACTCTTCATAAAATAGTAATTCCAATAATCCTAGAATAAAATCTCTTCTAAAGTTTTGCAAATCTCCTCACTTTTTTTTTCAAAATATCTAAAATAGAAAATAGAATACAAATTATTTCTCGATTTGAAAAAAATAATTAAACTAAAATAAACTAAATGGAGAATGTAAGAAAAGGAAAAGTGGGCTTACGACCTACCCACCTTAGAATGATTTGTCCTCGAATTTAAGGACTAGGATGATCAAATCTTTCTAAGGTTTAAATAAATATTGGATTTAACAAATCAAAATCAACCCATAATGAATTTAAAATAATTCAAGATTTTATTAAAATATTAAAAATATATTTGATCGAATCTAAATATAATACAATAGTAATTTAATTGGATAATATGTTTATCAAATGACTTGGAAAATATTGTGTATATTATCTAAACAGTACATATCTTTGTTAGTCCAAGACTGAATCAAACTAATTATAATATAACAAAATGAATTTAATTGATAATTAATATTAGCAAATAATTTAAATGATATTTTATAAATTCTAAATCCAAAATAGTTTGACAAAAATTCTGTTGTCATCAAAATTTATTCGATAGTGGTTACAAATAAAATCTATTTTCTAACTAAAATTTATTAAAATAAAACAAAAAAAGAAAAATTAAAAGCAGGGATGTAGGTTTACAATTCTACCCACCTTAGAATATTTCGTCTTCATAATTTCAAAGAGCACGCTTAGGCACGACTATGAAGAATAATCAAGAAACCAAATTTTTAATTGATAAGAATAAAACGACGAATGGTATAATCAAGAGAGTGATATGATTCATGATCTAATTAGTCACGCGTAATCATGGATATGATCAAAATGATAAAAAAAAAGACAAAATGAGAGTGTGTTTTGGCACGATCAATATTCGGTCAAATGGTCTAGTTGACAACCAAATATTTTTAAGAACGGTCAAGATTGAAACGGTTGGGAACGACCAATCTATGGTCAGCATGGTTGAGTCATTACCAACTTTTTAAGGAATAACCAAAGTTTTAGATGAAATCTAAACAGGATTTTAGTCGCTTTTAAGATGCAGTCACGATCAAGACTAATCGTACAAGTCATCCAAACAGGGTGAAAATAGGAAGTCGGCACGAGCACGATCATGATCAAAATAGTCATGACCGTAGTTGGAATGAAAGTATAACCTTAGCTATGATTTAGTTGAGATTATAGACACGGTTATAATTTAGACTCGATAAAATTGGTTTAAGATTGATCAAAATTGAAATCATCTTGGTACGAACATCTAGTTAAACAAAATTATTTAGGCATGATCATAGAATTGAATTCTATGGTGACAGGCGAACTAGCACGATCGAAATAGAATCGAATAGTTTGATCGTGATCAAAAAGTATTTAAGGATGATCCAATCGAAATCGTTCTAACACGAACGATTGTGTAGGCATGATCAAAGAATCAAACCTAGGAAAGGATTTGAATTGACTCGATCGAAGTATAATAAAAAGAGTCTAGTCATGATTGAAATTGTTCAAGGGTGATCAAATCTAAAATTATTTCGATATGCTTAAGATATTTATCCATAATTATCTAGGCACGAGTTTAGAATCAAAATCTAGATAAGTTTAGGAATACAGTCAAAATTAAAAGATGACACTCTGAAAAATAGAAGGCTATAAGAAAGGAAGGGAGAATTGCCGGTTTATCGTGAAGGTTGTGACTAGAGATAAGCACGAATCAATTTGAAAACTTAATAGTTATATGCCAATAAGACGTAGTCCCTATGGTATTCGAAACACGTAAACATAATCGAAGTCATTTTACCAGGAATTTATGCCTCGCCAGTGTACTGCTAGCTGCATTAAACCCTTGGTTCCACAACTCAAGCTATGTTGCGGTAACAAATACCCTATCAACTCTATCTAATCTTGACATAACAACTCAAGGATGAAATAAGATGACCAAGACATAATTTTAATAATTTTCGATCACCCACGCTTACTTGAAATTATTTCAACATAGGGGTCATGCCACGCCAGTGCACTGCTGGCTGTAGTGAACTCGCAGTCTTGATAATTCAAATAAGTGACGACAGTGCGCTGCTGTCTTGTCATCGCAAGCCATCAAAATTATTCCAACTATATCCCCAAGAATATCAAAGGAGTTTAAAACATGATACAAGTTGATAAAGATAGAAAAGTGTAAGTATTTGTTCTTCAAGTATAAGGTCAGCTTCTGGTCAGCTTCTTGAAAAGAAAATAATTGTTTATGAAGGGTAATGATCGAAGTCAAAATAAGTAAAAATCTTATAATCCTTATTTCCCAGATATTCAATACTCAATGATTGAAAGAAAACTTTTGAATCCCAAAAACTTAACTCGAGATTAATAGACAATTGAGTGAGAAGTTATTTTAAAAATAATTCCTTAGATCCAAGGAAAAGAATATAAGAGATACTAATTTATGATATGGCGATGTTTAGAAAAGACATCAGATAAAGTTGTACAAATGATCATGATTAGGGAGAAAATGACCGAAGGCAAAAAAAATATAAACTTAAATTTATATTTCTCTAGTATTCAAGATCGAGGGAAAATATGTAAAATACACTATGTCTACCTATTATGAATATATTTATACTCCATTATATATGTATAGCCTAAGTAAATCCCACAATATCATTCTAAGAGAAGGTTATCATATTTCCAAATAAAATATAAATTTAAATAGCAATAATATATATATTATATTAATATATAATTTACAGAAACTATTCCCAATACTAGAAATGGACTACCAATATATATACACATCTATATATCTACATGGACGACGTTGGTCGCACTACATGACCACCAGGACTTAGGTTGGATTCGGGCTAGTTTGGAACAACCAGTTCTTCTAAAAGCCAATAATGTTAATAATAAGTAATTAAATTATTCCTAGGGTTATGTCGCGATTTGGCCTAGTTTTCCTAGTTAGTGCACATCCATGACTCGGCCTTCTCTACCATGGCTAATATATTAGTTAAAGCACTCGACCACACTCTCAGTGCCAAATTTTTTGGTTATCTTGCACTCCAAAACTTAACCGTGACTAAGGCCTTCCATAATAAATATTTATAAAATTCACGTTTTAACTCAAATAAATAAATAAAAGGATATTTCCAAACTTTCGAAAAGAGGGGTTACGGTCAAGAATTGGGTTCCAGGCAGGCCTAAGTATATGAGTAAATAGTCTACCCACCTTAGGTTATATCGTCGTATCAAAATATAATATTGTATCTATAAAACTTTCCAGGTCATCTAAATTTAGTAAATTGCATGGCCTATTCCTTAACTACCCAATAATCAAATTAATAAGGGACTCATATTCCTAATCATTCTCCTAAATTAATTCAATCCTAATTACGAATGAGCATTTTCTAGTCGCAGGCTCGCAATGGTACGACTAACTTAAGTACCATCTCGAGTTCGCAATCTTTTGCAAAAATTGACCTGCATGGGCCACCACAAAAATATGTCACGGCCCGCACCCAATTTTTCGGATACGAGACGTATTCAAGCCAGCCTACGCCGCGGAGTCGGCGGTAGAATGCTGTCATGGCCAAGTTGTTCAAAATCACAAAATATACATTTATTTTTCATTCACATCATTAAATCATATCTATAAATTATTACAAGATTTATATTTGCTAGAAAATACATTATCTCACAAAATAGAAAAGGCAGCTAATACAACTATCTAGGTTGACCTCAACATACCCATGCCTCCCTAGTGCTAAGAGTGATCGCGGCTAAACCTGACAAATGTTGGTTTCCAGTCAGGAATGGAACGAGTACATTCTCACAATATAATCAATAAATGACAAAATCCATAAATCTGTAATAATACTGAGATACATGATAAGTGGATAAATAAAGAATTATGCGAGTAAAATAAAAAAGACATGGTACACAAGACAAGCAATGACAAGAAACTGTAATGTAGCCAAACTATATCTAACAAGTGATTTGAAATACACTTTCGACATGTAAACGATTAAGGGGTAAATCTGGCACCCCACACGAGAATTCTGCGACTGTTATCAGGCAAGAATAGACATTTTGGGGATATTTTTGGGTATGTTTACATATCTTCTAATGTACTTCCCCGCCCGGCTAGTACCCATGGATTCAAACGGGTCACGAACACGAAAATATATTGGTCACGAACAACATGCAAGAATCCATAACTACTCTCTCGTGTGAGAAGCGTGTCAAGAATCAACATGATATCATTGTAAAATATTATTAAATACAGGAAGTATAGAGATAATCAAATATAAAAACTATCAGAGATGTACTCGCCTGAGGTCCTGTGCTGGTGAAACCGATAATACAATACCACTCAATGAGCCACAACAGTCAACATATGCAGAAGTCTTCAGATGCTGAAATAAATATTACCAATATTTTTCGAATAATCAAATTAGCTAGAATTGTCAGTCCTTAAGTCCAATTCTGGACACAGGGTCAAAACTGTAATTTCGGGTCAAAACGGTGTCCGCCGTTGGACCCGCTTTGTACTGAAAAGTGTACCAGAGTCAATGATCTCTAAAGTCGTCATACTATACGCCTACGAATTTGTTTTGATGATGTGAATCCAACGGTATGTCCAATTTTGGATTCCGGTGGACCGTGTACGAAATCGCTCGTTGAATCGGATCGTGGGGTCCGCAAAACGGCAATCCGGTCAACTGTCTCAGAATCGGATCAAACTTGGAATACAGGACCAAAAAAATGATACGGTCCTGTTGGCGTAAGTTTTGTCTTCATCTGATGATCGTGCACAAATTAATTAGAAAATTTACACAGAGGCCGATATGGTGAATTTCGACGGATACGTATCAAATTCGTCGCGCATACGCAACCAATTTGAATTTCGTCAAATCCCACACGTCTGCGAAGCCGATACACACCTTTCGATGCTTTTGGTTCGCAACTACGTCGCCCGGATTGGCAGGACGCACGTCGTATCGAAGGAATTTTCTATATTTTTAATATTTTAAAAATAGTTTTTTGGTCAATTTGGGTTGCCGATTTCTCGGCGCTCGGTCAATGAAATCGATTTCTATAAACTGGGTTTTAGTGCCCTATAGGTTGTCTCGGACTGTTGTTAATTGGTTTCCTAGATTTCTCAATGGTTCGACCAAGATCGGCCTTCCGAATAGGTGGTTTGGACTGGTTCGGTTCCCTATTTTGAACAGGTTTTTCGTCGACTTTTTGAGCGATCGAAGGCATCTATGTATGAAGTAAAAGAACAGACTTGGAGGGGATCATATCGGGATCGTACCTGAAGAATCGGTTCGTGGAACGATCGAGAGATCGTGGAGAATGGTCGATGCGAAGTCGACCCTCTCGCCAACTATTGCTGCTGTCATTGCTCTGTCTTACTCGTGCACGTGCGGCCTCCGTCAACCCCAGCCACGCGCGGTGGCGCTACGGTGGCCAGGGTGCACGTGCAGAGGTAGGGTGTCGGCGGTGCGACAGTTTGGCTAGGGTTTCCACCAACTCCCTCCCTCTTTGTTCTATATGTATACACAGTATTGGGTTTTTAGTGTTTGCATCGGGTTTTTAGTGTTTGCTGTGAGGGGGATTAGTTCCAGCCCAGGATGGGCTGGGCTGGGACTTGTGGGGGTTAGTTTTATTCTTTTTTATTTTTATTTGCTATATATATATACATTTGTATATATAAAGGTATATATATTTCTATATTTCTATATATATATATATATATATATATATATATATATATATATATATATATATATATATATATATATATATATATATATATATATATATATATATATATATATATATATATATATATATATATTTTGTATATATATAGAAATATATATATTTCTATATATATATATATATAAAATATATATATATATATATATATATATATATATATATATATATATATATATATATTATATATATATTTATATAATATATATATATATATATATATATATATATATATAATATATATATATATATATATATATAAAATATATATATAAAATATATATATATATATATATATATAACCATTTTATAATACAAACTTATATATATATGAATAAATATTCCATAGTCAAAATCTTAATGATAATTTCCTTGTGTATGGTTCATAAAATATACACATATGTACATATAATTCATTTGAAAATAAATTATCAGAATAAACGAATACTAATTATATTATTTAAGAATAATATAATAGTAAGAATAATAATAATAAAAAGAATAAAAAAAATAATAATAATAATAACAATAACAACAATAACCAACTAAAACGACCAATAAGAGTTTTGGTGAGCCTATCATACCCCATCTTTATTTGGCCCTAGAAATTCGTACAAATATTCTAAAACAACATTTAAATAAACTATTAAATATTTAAAAAATATTTGTCCAGTCCTAAAAATAAATAAGAAATATTTGTACACACATAAAATGTCTACATGGCCGTCTTTGGTCTTTCTACATGCCTACATGGGCTTGGGTTTGATTCGGGTCCAGTTCGGATTAAATTGGCACAACCGGGTCTCCTAAAATCATAATCTTAATTAATATATAATTAATCAATCTATAGGGGTTGAGTCGCAACTTAACTTGGTTTTCCTAGTTGGGACATACTAATGGCTCGGCCTTCCTGGCCATGGCTGAAACACTAGTCAAGGCACACCACTACACTATCCTTGCCACGATTTCTAGTCGTCTGGTACTTCAAATCTCAACTATGACTAAGGGCCTTCAATAACAATCAATTAATTATATATCTATAAAACTAAAAATCGTAATTCTATTAAAATAAAATAAAAATATATTAAAATTTCTTGTAGGGAGATTACAATAAGCCTCATATAAGCCTTAACCTTCTCATCTACTAGCCACAAGCTTCCTAAGCCTCGAAGTGCTCAGTGCTATTCTGTTAGGAGTTTGTGCAAGAGTCACGAAAGTCACTTGGAAAATTTCAAGCATCGCCACAGCGATATTTGTAAGAAGTTGACGTACTCTTCTAAAGAAAAGGCACGGGGTGTAACTACTATTTCAGAAATAGTGGATTTAATCCTAAGCTAGAGTTCTCAGGCCTGGACTAGTCCTCCATGAGGAAAACCAGGTTAAAAATGACTATGTTTGCGTATGCTCTCTTGATATTTTATTTTTGCATTTACTACTCGGATTATTTACTGTTGGTGAAAAGAGTTTAATTTTTATTTGGCTATTATTGTTATAAACTTTATTCACCCCCCACTAGAGTTGCCTACCTGTTCTTCAATTGGTATCAGAGCTCCGTTCTCTTAACAAGGACTAACATCCTAGAGCTGATCCATGGCAACCACACAACCTATGTTTTCTAACCATGGTGAGGGACAGTCCACTCATAGGCCACCCCTATTTGATGGAACCAACTACACCTATTGGAAAACTAGGATGAGTTTCTATCTCAAGTCTCTAGACTTCCACCTGTGGACCATTGTCATCGATGGTTACAAAAAGCCCACCAAAATAGTTGTCGAATGAGATCTCATCGAAAAACCCAACGACAAATATTTCGACCAGGAAAAGAAACATGCGAGTCTAGATGCTATAGCTATTAATTCTCTTTTTGTGCAGTAGATAGGAATGAATTTAACATGGTCTCGACATGCACCACCTAGCACAAAGTATAGAAGCTTCTGGAAGTGACGCATAAAGGAACTACTCAAGTCAAGGAATCTAAAATCAGTCGTCTTACTCAAGAATATGAGGCATTCAAGATAAAGTCGAATGAGACGATAACCCAAATGTTCACAAGGTTCCTTGACGTCATCAATCCTCTGTCATCTCTTGGCCAAAAATACTCGAATCATGAGAAGATCCGTAAGTTACTTAGGGGGATACCGAAATCTGGAACCCTAAGGTAACAACAATTATAGAAGGCAATGATCTCACCAAAATGTCTATGGAAACTTTGATGGGAAAGCTGATGACCCACGAGCTCGACCTCAAAGACTTCGATGAACCTGCTCCAAAGGCAAAAGAGATTGCCCTAAAAGCTCATCGCCGAAAGACTGATCCTGAAGAGACTGACAACGACAATTCTGAAAGTGATGATCAAGCTCTTCTAGTCCGCAACTTCAAGAAGTTCCTTCATTTCAATCGAAGGAAGAAGCAATAACAAGAAGATGACGAGGAAGAACCAACTTGCTATGGCTGCAAAAAGACTGGACATGTTCGAAAGGACTATCCATTCGCAAAGAAAGGTAACAGATATGAGAAGCCCCACAAGAAGCCTTCTTCGAGAAAGTACGCCAACACCAGTATTTAGCACGAGAGCGAAGCCAGTGATTCTGAGGAAGAAGATGACTCACCTCGAGACACTGCTAATGTCTGCCTAATGGCAACATCCGAGAAGGTAAATAGCAAAACTCTTGATGACTTTACAATTGATGAACTTGGCGAAGCGTTTAATGATTTACTAAATGACCACAAGAAAGTCATTAGTTAATATAAGCATGCCAAGGAGAAAATCAAAGGCTATGAAATAGAGATTCAAAATCTTTCCTCTTTACTTAACAATGTTAGAGACACTCCACCCACGAAATTCATTGATGAGGTGTCCAAGCTTAAGTTAAGCTTACATGATGTCGAAACACTTATTGAGAAGCAAACACGTGAGATCTCAGCACTCAACAAAGAGCTTGCTAAAGAAAAGGACAAACACAAGATCTCTATTGCTAAGATTGATGGTCTGAATGCTAAGTGTAATGAACTGAATGTTGTCTCTAAGAAATTAGAGTCAGATTAGGGAAATAGGTTGCTCAACCTCAAACCCAATCACATAGTAACAACACACATACAAAACATAAGACCGCTCATAATAGTAAAATACGTCACCCACATGCAGCACGTAACCATGCTTATATATACACGTACTCCCATGCAGCACGTAAACTACATGCATGTAGACATAATTCTCAATCTACTCACAACTTTTATCCTACTGCTACACATAGTCACTATCCTGCTAACTATCACCATACTGCCCATAGACATAACTATTATCCTGCTGCTACATATAGTCACTATCCTACTATTTCACACAACTATCACCATACTGCATATAGACATCACCATCAACCTGCTCCCAACACAAATAGGCATGCTACTTACATATACTGTGGATTACATGGTCATATCTCACCATAATGTAGAATTAGGAAATTAGTTGATATTAATCTATATGCATAGGTACCGAAGACTAACATTTCAGGACCCACAAGTACTTGGGTACCAAAGGTTACATCTACTCGTGATATAGGTGGACTTTCCTCCCTCAACTAAAAGCAAGTGGATTTTCGATAGTGGATGCTCGTGACATATGACGGGAGACGCAAATCTTTTTGTATCACTATTGATGAAGAGGGAAGGGTATGTATCCTTCGGTAACAATTTGAAGGGCTACATCATAGGTAATGGTACTATTGGTTATCCTCATTCTCCTGTAATAAAGGATGTCTGCTTTGTGACCGAGTTAAAGCATAACCTGCTCAGCATAAGTCACCTTGCTGATCATGGATATGATATTAACTTTAGACAAAATAAATTCTATATTTATGATAGGTCAACGGGAGACATTGCTTTTGAAGGGATAAGAGAAGATAACATTTATATTTTCTATCTATCTAGAAATACTAATAGTACAAGAAGATGCCTCTACGCCCACAAGGATGAGAGCCTGTTGTGGCACCATCTTCTTGGTCATGCCAACATGGATACTATATCCAGGTTATCGACAAAGAAGCTAGTAAGAGGTCTGCCTGACATCACATTCAAGAAGGACACGGTATGTGCCGAATGTGAACTGAATAAGGCAACCAAATCTTTATTTCTTTCCATAAATACTGTAAGTACTACTAGACCCTTGCAATTACTGCACATGGACTTATTTGGTCCCAGTAGAGCAACCAGTCTTGGTGGAAAACTCTATGCTTTTGTTATAGCAGACTTTTTAAGATTTACTTGAGTTTTATTTCTTCAAATAAAAGCGTTGCTATTTTAATTTTCTAAATCTTTGCCAAAAAGGTCCAAAACGAAAAAGTCTACATGATTGCTCGAATCTAAAGTGATCATGGAGGCGAATTCAAATATTCCAATTTTGAAAAGTATTACAAAATAAATAGTTTTGATCATAAGTTTTCTTGTCCTCGAACTCCTCAACAAAATGGTGTTATGGAGCGAAAGAATAGGACTCTTGGCGATATGGCTAGAGTCATTTTGAATAAATTTTCACTTCCGAAATATTTTTGGGCAGAAGTTGTCAGTACAGCGTGCCATATTTTAAATAGGGTGCTTATTCGACCTATTTCAAAGAAAACACCCTATGAGCTTCGGTTTGGTAGAACTCCTAATGTCTCATATTTTAGAGTATTTGGTTGTCGCTGTTTTATCCTAAACACCAAAGACAACTTAGGTAAGTTTGATGCCAAATCTGATGATGGTATTTTTTTTGGCTATGCTGCCAAGAGTAAGGGATATAAAGTGTTCAACAAACGCTCAATGATTGTAGAAGAATCTACTAATGTGACTTTTGATAAAAAAAATAGTACAGCTGCTATCCCCGACGATGATGTTGAACCATCAACTTCTACGCCGATGAATACCACACCTGAAACCAACTCTCTGGAGGGCTTACCGAAGAAGTTCGTGTTCAAGCCGTCACACCCAGAAAATTTGGTAATAGTTGAGGTATCACGCAGAGTAAGTACTCGATCATCATTAAGAGATTCTATTGCTAGCACTGCTTTTATTTCGCAAATTGAGCCTAAAACTGTTTTAGAAGCTTTTAATAATGAGTTTTGGATTTCAGCTATGCAAGAAGAACTCAACCAATTCAAAAGAAGCCAGGTCCGGGAATGTGTTCCTAAACCAGCTATCCATTCGATTATTAGTACTAAATAGGTTTTTCGTAACAAAGTAAATGAAGATGGTTCAGTCACTCGCAATGTAACACCCAGTTTTTCTAGAAGAGGGTAATTTTGAAATTTTGTAAATTTAGTCCTTTAATAATGATATTTAAATTATGATATAATTTTTGGTGATTTTTAATCATTTAAAACTATTTAAAATCATGACTTATGATTTTGGTGTTTTGATAGTGTAACCTTGGAGACTTGTTGACCTAGAGCCTAGCCATGTGATTAGGGTATTTTGTTTATCATTTCTAGTTTGAGGGTATTTTTGTCATTTTTGAGGTTATTTGATTTTATTATAATTTATTTGAATTTATGGGAATCTTTAGAATTTATTTTGGAATTGTTTGAATGAGGGTTGACTAGGTTGACTTTGACTTGCAATGACCATGGTAGACTAACCTAGGAGCTAACCCTAGTTGAGTTTGGACTTGGTTAGGTCATGCCACCCTAGTTAGACTAGAGTTGACCCATGGTTTGGTTATTTGACTCAAGTTGGAATAGTTAAGTCATAAGCCATGACTTATGGTTGAACCATTAAATAACAACTTAGCCATAGAAGCCTAAAGCCCATTAGCTAATGCAAAACCCTAGCCCAATCCAGCCATGGCCAGCCACATAGGGATTCTCCCTCTATTTAAGGCTCCTAGGAATTAGGGCTAGCCTTCTTACAATTATTTTGGCAAGTTTTAGAAAGAGGTAAGTCTCCATCTTCATTAAATCCTATAAAATCCATTTTAATTCCTTTTCCACCCAAACCAATTGCAATAGATTCTAATTTTATTCCTCTTGCTGTTGTTATTGAGTAATTTTAGAGTTTAGGCAAATTGGAGGAGTTTGGCTATCAAGAGGAACACCTCTCTTTGGAGCTTTTTGAGGATTTTGATACGTATAGGTAACTTTCATTCTACACCATAGAATTTTGATTTCAATGCATATCTAGGGAGCCCTAGGCCTAACCTAACTGTAGGAATAGGTAACCCTAGACTTTGAGTCCGATTCGTGTCCTATTTGGACACGTATCAGTGTCATTGTGCAAGTGTTTGATGAAATGCCCCAATGGGCATTTCGAGTGATTTTTAGGAAACTAAATGAATAGGAAATTAGGTTTTGATGTCGCTTACGTGTTTCTTGTGTACTGAGCGCATTTTAGTGTCGTGTCGAGTCGCACAGACACGCGGACACGCGGTGCCCACACGCGCGTGCGTAGGCAGTTCCTTGCCCTGCTGTTCGGGACTGTTTGCTCTGTCCACACGCCACTTCGACACACGAAACTCAACACACGTGTTGTATCCATGACTGATACGGGGTTCCCCAAGTGACACGACCCCTCGTGTCATGTTGGACACGGGATCACGTGTGCACGAGTGTACACTGTGTGCGTGCAGTGTGTATTTGGGTTCCCTATTTTATTTCAGCTTTAATAATTTAAATAGTGGTTTTAAATTGTTAATTAGATCCTATATATAATGTATAATCCTTGTTAGAATTAATTTACATGTTAATTTAGGTTTTTATGTAAAAATGGGTTTCGAACATGGGTTAAAGGGTGTTCTTCACTGATACATTCTGATACTAGGTTGTTTCAGTATTTTCCCAACATTTCAATTCCTGTTTTAAGTGATTTTCTCACTGTAATTTACTTCCACATATTGTTGTTTATATTTTAGCTTAATATTACATTCGATTTGGTTTTTAGTGTGAGAATGGAATATGAGCTAATGTGTTGGTTTAGAAATCTATTAAAACTGAGTTGTGTTTCTTGATACCTGAGTTTTAATGAGAGATCTATACATTGGTTTCTTCTAATTTAAAACTGAGTTTTCATTGTTAGTACTGATTTTTTCCCTGACCATGAACCTGAGTTTTGAATGAAGGAATCATCATGAACTGGTTCCATTTCTTTTCACAATGTTTCTTTGAACTTTTAGAACCTGAGATGTATTCCTGTTTTATGTTCCAGGATTCCACAATGTTAACTTCACTGATATTTTTCCAGTTATTCCCATTTACCTGAGATTCTTTTTCTTACTAAACTGTAATACTGTTTCATTTCCCATTTACCTGAGTTTTCTGATTCCTATAAGCTGAGATAAAATGAATGCTTAATTCATGTTTAAACTGTCAATGTGATTTCTTTGAACTGTCAAAACTGGAATTGAGTCATGGATTAGTACACTGTTTGCATTCCACTGACTTCCTCTTCCTCATGCCATGCCACATTGTAAATACCTCACTGATTTACCTATTGCACCTCACTGTTTCAGGAACCTCATGTGCACAGGTAACACACCCAAGTGTCTATGCCTAACACACACACATGTCAATTCCTACACTACCATGTTTCCCATTACACTATCCTAATACACACACATGCCATAGCTCACCACACCCTCACACCCTCATTCTCATGACACACACACACCACCACCACATTCCCTTCCTTTCCCTATATGTATATATATTGAGATGTATTATATAATAGGTGATACCATATGATATAATATGGATATATATAATATGTGTGTGGTATACATATAGTAGCCTATAGGTTATGTATTTTCTAAGTTATATTATATAATAGATTAATGTGTGTATTATATTTAGGCTTATAGATTGACATGTGTTATGTGAATATGGTTGGTTCATTAGGCATGGTATTGCCTAACAGCCTATGGCATATATGTGAGTCTGTTTGACTAGTGAGCCTAGATTGGGCTTGTACAGCTTTGTTAGACCTAGAATAGACTTGCTAGACTAGTGTAGACTTGTTTGACCTAGTTTGGACTTGTTAGACCTAGTTTGACCATAATTGACCTAGTTTGACTTCTAGGGTTGACCAGAGTTGACCAAGAGTTGACTTTGGCCTAGATTGACCTAGATTCATGTAGAATGTATTGTAGTGCTTCATTTTACCATTCTGGACTTGTTGTGACTTGTGGTATTCTGAATAGGAGTCAGACACCACTCCTCGGACAGTACTTTCCTATTGGACACTCAGATACCAGGCGAGTACATTCTCTGATCATTTCATATCCTGCTTAAAATTATTTTCCTGCATTAAATTACTTTACTTGATACTGTCACGTTGGTCACACGGATTAGTGCTATATGGATCCCTTCTTGAGATGTTATCCCTTCAGGGAGCATCGGGTACTACATGTTCTGTGCATTTCACTTACATGGCGTATCACTATGCTTTATTGGTTCTTTGATCACTTGTGACATATACTCTTATGATCACAGAGTTTTCCTTGAATCCTTATCCCATTTATTGGGTTTCCCAGAATCCCCATTTATGGGACTACTATGTACCACCCTTCGGGGGCCGTTACATGGAATCATAACATAACCTGGTTGGATCCTTGTGTATTGATTGGGGGTACGGGAGAGTATAAATAGACATGTGAACAATTCTAAAGTAGAATAGCCATGTACGCCTCTTTAGTATAGCCATGTGCAAATCAAGCCGTTCACATGTCGACATTGTACTCTGACTCACTAGCCACTGTTAGTCTCTATTTATAGTAGATATTTCTATTACAGCTCTCTCTCTGTTTACATACTGCATTTTCTTCAGTATCTATATCTTACTTTACTGCATAATTATATTTTCTAACCTGCTATGAACTGTTGAGATGTATTGTGCTCGCTCCTGTCCTGACTGGACCTGTTAAAAATATTACAGAGGACGAGGAGGAGACCTGTGTGGATACCTTCTACAGGACAGCTCTAGCTAACGAGTTTACCCTACGGCCAAGACTAGCTTAGTTAGGCTTTATCTTACTTATGTTGTCTTGAGACTAGTAGTTAGACTTTATTTCTGTCTTTGAGATTTGGGTTGTATATTCTTTCATATTCAGTAGCTGAGACCTTGTACTCTGGATATCTGCTGAGATGTTATCTTAGACTATTTGATCATCTGTATTTTTCTTGAGTTCTTTATCATATCGTGCTTCTCCTTCCTTAGTTGTGATTGAGTTTACTTTCTGCTATGTCACCCCCATTCGGGGAGTATAAACTGCTTAGCTTTATATTGTTAGATGTTGTGACCTAGGACAGCGTTCTACCGCCGACACTGCGGCGTTGGCTGGGCGTTGTTACGTTCTCGTACCCTCACAGTGGGTGCGGGTCGTGACACGTTTTTAGTGGTGGCCTATGCATTTCGAGTTTATGTAGTGGTATTCGAAATAGAGTATCACTACAGCCTGTAGTAGGATTATGATATTTTGAAGGTACTCAATCACATTAGAAAAAACTCCTTATCAGATCCCTTTTACCCAAATTTGCTGCTTATTATTTTTTTTCATTGAATATAAACTGTCCTTCTTTGAAATTTTGCTTCATTCTAAGAAATTGTTTCTTGTTTTGATCTGTCTTCATGATGGTTATGGAGACATGATCTCATCACTTCAGTTCGGGGGACACTATCGAGAGGCTGGCCACCTCTCGTCCTGTTCATCAGGGCCTCGAGACCGCAGCTTCTGTTGTGCCGACTCAGGTTGGCGTTTCTGCTACATTGGACGTGCACCTCTGTCTGTACAGAGACTTTTTCCCGTCATTTCTGATTTCTCTCAGCAGCAGTGGTTCGTGCAGCATCAGCAGCAGACCGGGGGGAAACCAGCAGGGGCGAGCTATCGTCAGGACAGTCGAGGATACACAAACCATTGGAGATCTTGCTGCAAGTTTCGTTCTTCTCGATTCCATTCCCGTAATTGTCTTTTATAACTACCTTGAAATCCGATTCCATCTGTTCCTTGCTGATTGATTAATTTTTGTCATGTTACTCTTTTGTTATGTTTGTTTACTTTTTTTTTCTTTCTGAGGAAAATCATATGGGCTAGGTCACCTCAGTTATGGAATCTAGAATCTTTGATGGTCGTGTTAGTTGGCATAGTGAGGACATGTAGTCAGATTTTGGATGTATTTCTCGGGTATGGGAATTTAAGGTTTTTGTCGTCGCATGCGGCAATGCGGAAATTTTAAATACCATGACCTAAGGGTACGTACCTTAGTCAAGGACTCTGTGATTATCGTAGCCTTACTCACTAGTATGATGAAGACTCTGGACAACATGATTTTGGACAGACGTATATGATTAACAGGTTGTATCTTGAGAATGTTTTAAACATCATACCCTCCTGTTGTTGTAAATAACTTAAGAGTAGGGATATTTAGTTTGTAGAGCTTGTTCATAGGTAGATCTTTATAGTGAAATAATATGACGACTTGTAGAGTGTCTGTACCCTAGAGATGATAGTTAGCATTGGTATTAGAATAGTAACCTATTGTAGATGATTTTCCTATTATTTATAATACCAACCAGTTTATATATAGGATGTTAGTATGCCTTACAGCCTTCATAATTGTTATTATTTTCCCTTACCCTTCCCAGAGAGGCAGCCATGACTAGAGCCTGTCCTTGAGTATAGTTGTAGCTGCACCTAAGACTGAGAGGTCTATACACATAGATAGATTGCAGAGGGTATTGGCATATGGGATATGAGTTTGGTTAGTATCTATAGGTCATGGTTGTATAGGATTATTGACATGTTGTTTAGCCTATATTTGGTTCAATTTTCTATTTTAGTTAAGTTCTCTTTGTGTTGAGTTCAGTCATGTTTGATCAACCTTTACAGGTAGTATGCGGACCCTTGCCTGATACGTATGCATGCTATACTTTGATTACCAACATATCTAAATACATATTAATATGTTGTTGATGTTTAAATTCTCAAAACTCCAATATTCTGATACAGTACAGTATCAGAGACTGGGTCTCTACTTTTTCCTGTTTAAATTCATAAATTAAATATAAATTTCATGTTATTAGTTATGTTTACATCACTGTACATGTATGTTATACATAGGGTTTCAATTCAAAAAAAATTGGTTGAGTTTTGTGTTTGAATTTGTCAAATCTAAGACTGTGTGCATATTAACCCTTAATACTGGATTTTAAATGTTAGTTCAAATTGCTATTTTTTTAAATGTAATATTTTGAGCTATATACATTGTTGTATGTAGGAATATAATGTTAGGTTTCATATTCTTACATGTTAGGTTGTGATAAACATTGGATTGGTTTGATGTTCGAATTTCTCCAAAATCTTAAAACTGAATACATGATTACATTTTTACATTGATTTCAAATGTTTAGTTCGATTTCAGATTTAATATGTAATATTGAACTGTATGCATAGATAAATGTATGGATAGTATGTTAGGGTTCATCTCCATCATGTTAGGATGTGTTGGGAGCATTGAGTTAGTTGTGATGTTTCAAATCCCTAAAAATTTGAAACTGCAATATGTTAATATTACCCTGGTTTAAATGTTAGCTTATTTTCAGATTTTGTATGTAAATGCTAAACTAAAACTAGATTTAACCTTTCAATACTAAGCTATACCCTGTACAAGGACACACACACCCTAACTTAGTATACACTGTCATGTAAACCTAACCTTTTCTCTCTATGTTATGTTCATATACAGGTATAGATATATATAGAGTTTATGCATGCATGTTATAATGTATATAGATACATAACTAAAATCTCTACCTATATATATATATATGGTTAGCCATGCATGTTATGAGCAAATGGGTTGTGTATTGTAGATTGTTTAACCAATATGCCATGAGTAGTGTAACTTGATAGCTATTGTCTTGAAACCCAAATCCTCTTATACACATGCCTACTATCTAACCATATGAACATGTCCACATACATCCATACACACACGAACCACATAACATTTACGTAATGCTAGCTTTTTCCTCTCTAACACACTCTATATATACACATTGGGATTGGATTCCATGCAATTGACTTTCATTCTTTAACTTTGATTTTTTTAAATTTTCTTGAATAGTATCCCTTAATAGATAATTGGTCTTTATTATATTTTATTTTTGATAAGTACCAATTTTCATATAGGAGGGTAGACTGCCTTACAGTCTTGATGAATGTTATTTCTGTACCTTTTCTAGTTTAGCATCCTAGATTTCTTATGTGTTTTGATACCCTATAACCGTTTTGGTTAGCATGACTAGTATACTTAGATGAGACTTCACTACCATCGTATGCCATGACCCTGTATGCTGTTTTTTTTTAATCGTATGTTTTATTTAAGTTCTGACAATTTGATTGTGGGGGTTTGACCTAGAAGGAGTAGGAACATTTTAATTTCGAGGACAAAATTTTTATAAGGTGGGTAGGATTGTAACACCCAGTTTTTCCAGAAGATGGTAATTTTGAAATTTTGTAAATTTAGTCTTTTAATAATGATATTTAAATCATGATATAATTTTTGGTGATTTTTAATCATTTAAAACTATTTAAAATTATGAATTATGATTTTGGTGTTTTGATAGTATAACCTTGGAGACTGGTTGACCTAGAGGCTAGCCATGTGATTAGGGTATTTTGTTTATCATTTCTAGTTTGAGGGTATTTTTGTCATTTTTGAGGTTATTTGATTTTATTATAATTTATTTGAATTTATTGGAATCTTTAGAATTTATTTTGGAATTGTTTGAATGAGGGTTGACTAGGTTAACTTTGACTAGCAATGACCATGGTAGACTAACCTAGGAGCTAACCCTAGTTGAGTTTGGACTTGGTTAGGTCATGCCACCCTAGTTAGACTAGAGTTGACCCATGGTTTGGTTATTTGACTGAAGTTGGAATAGTTAAGTCATAAGCCATGACTTATGGTTGAACCATTAAATAGCAACTTAGCCATAGAAGCCCAAAGCCCATTAGCTAATGCAAAACCCTAGCCCAATCCAGCCATGGCTAGCCACATAGGGATTCTCCCTCTATTTAAGGCTCCTAGGAATTAGGGCTAGCCTCCTTAGAATTATTTTGGCAAGTTTTAGAAAGAGGTAAGTCTCCATCTTCATTAAATCCTATAAAATCCATTTTAATTCCTTTTCCACCCAAACCAATTGCAATAGGTTCTAATTTTATTCCTCTTGCTACTGTTATTGAGTAATTTTAGAGTTTGGGCAAATTGGAGGAGTTTGGCTATCAAGAGGAACACCTCTCTTTTTGAGCTTTTTGAGGATTTTGATACGTATAGGATTTTGAGTAATTTTATTCCAGTTATTCCCATTTACCTGAGATTCTTTTTCTTACTAAACTGTAATACTGTTTCATTTCCTATTTACCTGAGTTTTCTGATTCCTATAAGCTGAGATAAAATGAATGCTTAATTCATGTTTAAACTGTCAATGTGATTTCTTTGAACTGTCAAAACTGGAATTGAGTCATGGATTAGTACACTGTTTGCATTCCACTGACTTTCTCTCCCTCATGCCATGCCACATTGTAAATAGCTCACTGATTACCTATTGCACCTCACTGTTTCAGAAACCTCATGTGCACAGGTAACACACCCAAGTGTCTATGCCTAACACACACACATGTCAATTCCTACACTACCATGTTTCCCATTACACTATCCTAATACACACACATGCCATAGCTCACCACACCCTCACACCCTTATTCTCATAACACACACACACACCACCACATTCCCTTCCTTTCCCTATATGTATATATATTGATATGTATTATATAATGGGTGATACCATATGATATAATATGGATATATATAATATGTGTGTGGTATACATATAGTAGCCTATAGGTTATGTATTTTCTAAGTTATATTATATAATAGATTAATGTGTGTATTATATTTAGGCTTATAGATTGACATGTGTTATGTGAATATGGTTGGTTCATTAGGCATGGTATTGCCTAACAGCCTATGGCATATATGTGAGTCTGTTTGACTAGTGAGCCTAGATTGGGCTTGTACAGCTTTGTTAGACCTAGAATAGACTTGCTAGACTAGTGTAGACTTGTTTGACCTAGTTTGGACTTGTTAGACCTAGTTTGACCATAGTTGACCTAGTTTGACTTCTAGGGTTGACCAAAGTTGACCAAGAGTTGACTTTGGCCTAGATTGACCTAGATTCATGTAGAATGTATTGTAGTGCTTCATTTTACCATTCTGGACTTGTTGTGACTTGTGGTGTTCTGAATAGGAGCCAGACACCACTCCTCGGACAGTACTTTCCTATTGGACACTCAGATACCAGGCGAGTACATTCTCTGATCATTTCATATCCTGCTTAGAATTATTTTCCTGCATTAAATTACTTTACTTGATACTGTCACGTTGGTCATACGGATTAGTACTATATGGATCCCTTCTTGAGATATTATCCCTTCAGGGAGCATCGGGTACTACATATTCTGTGCGTTTCACTTACATGGCGTATCACTATGCTTCATTGGTTCTTTGATCACTTGTGACATATACTCTTATGATCACAGAGTTTTCCTTGAATCCTTATCCCATTTATTGGGTTTTCCAGAATCCCCATTTATGGGACTACTATGTACCACCCTTCGGGAGCCGTTACATGGAATCATAACATAACCTGGTTGGATCCTTGTGTATTGATTGGGGGTACGGGGGAGTATAAATAGGCATGTGAACAATTCCAAAGTAGAATAGCCATGTACGCCTCTTTAGTATAGCCATGTGTAAATCAAGCCGTTCACATGTCGACATTATACTCTGACTCACTAGCCACTGTTAGTCTCTATTTATAGTAGATATTTCTATTACAGCTCTCTCTCTGTTTACGTACTGCATTTCCTTCAGTATCTATATCTTACTTTATTGCATGATTATATTTTCTAACCTGCTATGAACTATTGAGATGTATTGTGCTCGCTCCTGTCCTGACTAGACCTGTTGAAAATATTACAGAGGACGAGGAGGAGGCCTGTGTGGATACCTTCTGCAGGACAGCTCTAGCTGACGACTTTACCCTACTGCATAGACTAGCTTAGTTAGGCTTTATCTTACTTATGTTGTCTTGAGACTAGTTGTTAGACTTTATTTCTGTCTTTGAGATCTGGGTTGTATATTCTTTCATATTCAGTAGCTGAGACCTTGTACTCTGGATATCTGCTGAGATGTTATCTTAGACTATTTGATCATCTGTATTTTCCTTGAGTTCTTTATCATATCGTGCTTCTCCTTCCTTAGTTGTGATTGAGTTTACTTTCTGCTATGTCACCCCCATTCGGTTAGTATAAACTGCTTAGCTTTATATTGTTAGATGTTGTGACCTAGGACAGCGTTCTACCGCCGACACTGCGGCGTAGGCTGGGCGTTGTTACGTTCTCGTACCCTCACAGTGGGTGCGGGTCGTGACACGCAACAAAGCTCGTCTAGTAGCTCAAGGATACAACCAAGAGGAAGGTATCGACTACGATGAGACGTATGCTCCTGTTGTAAAACTTGAATCCATTTGGATGCTTTGTGCCTGTGTAAACTTTTAGAATTTTAAACTTTTCCAAATGGATGTCAAAAGTGCTTTTCCGAATGGTTTTATTTAGGAAAAAGTTTTTTGTAAAACAATCCCCTGGTTTTGAAAATCATAAATTTCTCGACCATGTTTTTAAACTTAAGAAAGTGCTATATGGCCTCAAACAAGCCCCCATAGCTTGGTATGAACGCCTAAGCAATTTCTTACGAGATAAAGGTTTTTCAAAAGGGAAGATTGACACTACACTTTTTATCAAAAGTTTTTAAGACACCATTCTTTTAGTTCAAATTTATGTTGATGATATCATATTTGGGTCCACTAATAAAAATCTATGCCAAGATTTTGCTAAGTGTATGCAGAACGAATTTGAGATGAGCATGATGGGGGAGCTCATCTACTTCCTTGGATTGCAAGTCAAAAAAACTTCACAAGAAACATTCATCAGCCAGTCAAAATACACAAAGGATATGTGAAGAAGTTTAATCTTGACAACGTCAAACCAATCAGCACTCTAATGGCTACTACAACCAAGCTGGACCCTGATGAAAATGGCAAACCAGTTGACCAACGTAAGTATCAAGGTATGATTGGTAGTCTACTTTACTTAACTGCTAGTCATTCCGATATCATGTTTAGTGTTTGTCTGTGTGCTCGCTATCAAGCTAGTCCTAAGGAATCACACATGTCCACCGTTAAGCATATCTTTCGATACCTTAAAGGTACTATTACAGTGGGCTTGTGGTATCCCAAATCCATATCCTTTGACCTTATTCATTATTCGGATGCTGATTTTACGAGCTATAAAGTCAACCGTAAAAGTACGAGCGGCACGTGTCATTTATTAGGCAAGGCTCTGTTCTCATGATTTAGGAAGAAGCAAAATTCTGTCGCACTATCCACAACAGAAGCTGAATATATCGCAGCTGGTCGTTGTTGTGCACATATTCTGTGGATGAACCAAAACCTTTGCTGACTACAACCTATCATTTATGCACATTCCTACATTCTGTGATAACATGTAATACTCCAGTCCCAAAATACTTGGGACTAGATATGTATCATGCCAGCTGTATACATACGAGTAAATGAAAGGCTCGTATGTATACATAAGCTGTAAAATGTAGAAAGCCATGCTCAAACTAAATCTCATCCACAAATATGAAGTTCTAATGATATAATCAAATAGTCATTTCTACAAACGTTGGGCGGAGACATATCCAATACTAACAAGTTTAAATAAGAAAGAAATATACAAATAAATAATTTGGTCGAGCGAAGCGAAGGACGAGTCCAAGAGCAATCATCACGAGGAAAGGAAGACATGGCCCCAGCTAGAGCACCTACAAGAAATCACGAAACACACACCTGGAGAGGCCACCAGGTCCTCAGAGGGACGTAACAAGATACAAGAAGAACATGCCATTATAACAGCAAATGTAAATACCATAAAACTACAACATGACTGGGTCCTTAACCATCTATGTGATATGCACTTTGAGGACAACGTTCTACGCAGGGGCTGTAGGATCAGCAGAGTAAATAAAGAGTGACAGTAGGTAGCGCTCATCCGAATCACTATCGGCCATGGGCAGTAAGTAGCGCTCCTCAAAGTCGCTATCGGTCCCGGGGCAGAAGGTAGTGCTCATAAGAGTCACTATCGGCCCATAAATGTGGCAAAAATAAATGTAGTCCCTACGCTAGTAGCTATCCCCTCCCCCCAATGATACTATACATGCATCGTAACCACGACGCACCAACACATGTCTCTTCCACAACACTGTTTATAATAGATAACTGTCAAGTCTTCTAACATGCATCTATTGACAGTTATTCCTACGCATGCGTACGGGTGATCAACCAACACGCAAGTGACCACTACATGGTACTCACAACTCACATACAACTCGTGATACAATCGTGACAAAGTCATTGACATGTATTCTATTGACGAAGAATCTTAACTCTAGGTCCACAAGCAAGAAAAAAATAAATAACTGAAAATAAAAGTACAGAAAATAATAACAGAATAATAAGATGCAACTAAATGTAAGCAGTAAATATGGTAAGGTATCTTGCCTGGTGGTAACGCCTGGTATGGTACAACGATCATGATAATATCCAGATTGTCCAAAGCCATGGTTGTTGTGAAGAGGTGAACAATCATGAGGAAATAAGAATGTGTGCTTAGATTAGTCATGGTCAAGAACTTGATTCGAAGGAAATAAGTATTTATATATTTTTCTTAGGAAATAGTTATAGCATTTAAAAATATATTTTCTTATTAGCCATTAGATAGGTACTCAAAAATATGGAAAATGTTTAAAAATTATTTCTTATATAAGAAATGTATATACGATACCTTGAAAACTATATTTGGAATCCAATATAATTAAAACTATATTTTAGTTTTATTCAAATATTATAAATTAATGCTTAAAATTTAAGAAAACAATTTGGCTAAAAATAAGTTTCTAAAATATATCTTTATTAAACTAATAAGTCATAACTAATATCAATCAATATAACTTTATTTTATTTTATTTTTTAGAAAAATATCAACATTGGTATAACTTATTGAAACAAATGGGATTTGTAATAATAATACAAAAAGTAATGGTATAAAAATAATAGAAATACTAATAATAATAATAATAATAATAATAATAATAATAATAATAAAAAACTATTCAATACTATGACAGCTATGTGTTGTTCTTATAAAAGTAAGAAAAAAATAAAAAGATAGGGAGTGGAGAGAGAAGGAGCGGGGAGAGAAGACTCACAGAGGGGTGTTTCAGAGAGTGGCGGCGAAGGGGTTTTTTTTCGGCTGGGAGGAGGCGGCAGCCGGGATGAGCTCACGGAGGCTGGCGCGCGACGGAGGAAGCCGCACTACTCCAGCGCGCGCGGAGGGGCGGTCGGCTCACGGCTCCGGGGTGGCACGCGGGCGCTGGGCGCCGGAGGTAGCAGCCAACGGAGGGAGTGGCGTCGACGGACGTCCCGACGGCATACCGCAGGTGGGCGGCTGGCGCTGCTGTAGGGACCGTGCATGCAGCTTTGACCGGATTGCAGATGGCCCGTTCTGGGCAGCGCGGCTTGCGCGGGGACAGCCGGGCACCCAGGGCACGGCGGAAAGGCGGCGTCGGGTGGCCGAATTTGGCTTGGCGCACCACTGGCACGACGGAGGAGGCCCGGTGGTGAAGGGTAGGCTAGCTGCGCTGCACCGACGACGGAGGCGGAAAGCTCGGCACAGATGCTGCGGACAGGTGAGGGATTTTTCTTTCCTTTCCCTATTGTGTGGTAGTTTCTGGGTTTGGATGACGGTATCCTGGCGAGAGGGTGGCCGGTCGCGGCGGGTAGTCGACGGGGGTGGAGAGATTTATGGTATATTTGTTTGTTTGGGATGCTGGTGGTGGATGTGGGTAGTCGCAGCAGTGGCCGCGGTGGAGGTATTGGTTGTGTGCTTGGTTCTGGGAGTTTGACAAGGGGACGATGGCGGTGACCGGACACGGTAATGGAGGTGGTGGTGTTGATGACGAAGATGGTGGTTGTTCAGCGGTTGTAGCGAACGGCCAAGGTGGTCAGGGTGGACGGGTTCTGCGACGGTGTTCCGGGGTGTTCCTGTCGGGATCGAATAGATGGTGGTCGGGGATTTTGGTGGTGAGCGGGGTAATTGTTGGGGTGGTCCGGTGGCTGGGATCCGTGATACGGGTACGGAGGTAGAGACAGGGCCTGATGGTGGTTGGCATCCACGGCAGAGGCGTAGGCGTTGCAGACAGAACTGGGACAGGGTTTCGATTTTTGTGGTTGTCATCGTATCCGGGGTATCGGATACGATGAGATTGTTTCAATTGCAAAAAATAATAAATGTTAAGAAGAACACGGACACGATGCACGAATTCTGCCTTGTGGTTATGGTGAGTTTCGGGTGGTGGAAATTTATGAAAAAAAAAGGGACAAGTACCTCTCCTTTTATAGGAGGTGGAAATCCCATTAGGAGAAGGATCGGGAGAATTTAAATTCCCCCGTAGATAATTGTCACATTTGTTTTAGAATAAATTAAATCAAAATCCAATCTAAATCCAAATCCAATTAGCTTTTATACAAAGAAAATTTAGCTAAATTAAATAATTGAATCTAAATTTAAAATTTCATAAATAATAACTTAGATACATTTTCAAATTCTTTATTATTTTATAATTTCAAAAATCACATTATTATTTAAAAATAAACTGATAAAATATTATAAAATATAGATGTATGCACGAAAAATATTATTTATTATAAAATGAAAGGCTTTTATAATTAAAATAACAAACTTAGAAAATTTTGGTACGATAGCAAGAATAATTATTATATATATTATTTTGAAACTATAAAAATAGAAAAAAGTTTTTCTAAAAATATGTACGCTCGCACATATTCGCACTCCTCGAGCAATTACGAAAAATGCCAACTCGTACGCGATGTCCCATACGACAAATTCGTACGCGACGTATAATACGACTATGCGACGTACAAAT
Source organism: Iris pallida (assembly GCA_029216955.1). Classification (NCBI taxonomy): domain Eukaryota; kingdom Viridiplantae; phylum Streptophyta; class Magnoliopsida; order Asparagales; family Iridaceae; genus Iris; species Iris pallida. The sequence continues at coordinate 1,434,316 of JANAVB010017399.1, forward strand.
ACGAAGTAAAAAATTTAAATACTCAATTTATATAAAAAAATTAAAGTAGAAATTTTGGGGGTTTACATCCTACCCAACTTACAAGAATTTTGCCCTCGAAATTTTAGGAATAACTAGGAAGGTAAGGTTGAGGGGATAGAAGGATTTCGCATAAGAAAAACACGAACAAGTATTTGTACAAGCAAGGGACGGACAACAAAATAGATAAGCTTAGCAAATCGCGGTTTAGATAACTTTGGAAAGTAAATTACGACTATGCCTTGGATACTATATGAAGGTTACTAATTTATTGGAAGCTAATAGATTATGACTTTAAACAAATCAAGACCAGACACAAATTAAACAACAAGGATTCAACATAAATAATTTGGAGACCTTTGGGACATGGTTCCTTAGAGAAGATTGTATAGTAGTAATCCAAGTTGGGGTACGAATTAAGAAACGCTTCTAATAATTCTTAGGTTTCCAAACGAAATGAAAGTCACGATAGAAGATATAGGGTCGGAGGATAGGACGAAAAGTTTTAAGACGAGGATATAACCATGGGTTGGTAATGGCTAACTACACGTGGCCATAGGTGATAGGAAAACTAAAGGGGATGTCAAGTATGAGTGTTTGTCTTTCTAATATAGGCGAAAGATGAATGATAATGAGTTTGAAGAAGATATTATCGAATATGAATAAGTGGTTCAGAGACGGTGGAAAAATTTTAAGTAGAATTGTCAAGGCAGTCGCGGATGAGACTCTAGGGCCAAGTTTAACTATGTCTCTATCCACGTTGAACAATATACAAAAAGCGAACCAAGTGCACTATGGTTGATCGGACCATAATACGTGTAACACCCAATTTTCCAGATGAGGGTAATTTTGAAATTTTATAATTATAATTATTATTTATTATATTTAATTCCTATTATGATTCTTGGTGATTTTTAATCTTTTTAAACTATTTAAATCATGACTTATGATTTTGGTGTTTGGCTAGTGTAACCTTGGAGACTGTTGACCTAGAGCCTAGCCATGTGATTAGGATGTTTAATTAGTACATTTTAGCCTAGAGGGTATTTTGGTCATTTTAGGATTTATTAGAATTTATTTGAATTTATGGGAATTTTTAGAATTTATTTTGGAATTGTTTGAATGAAGGTTGACTAGGTTGACTTTGACTAGCTTTGACTTGGTAGGCTAACCTAGAAGCTAACCCTAGTTGGGTATGGACTTGGTTAGGTCATGTAACCCTAGTTAGACTAGAGTTAACCTATGGTCTAGTCATTTAAACCAAAGTTAGAATAGAAGGCATTTAGACACAAGTCATGACTTGTGATTTTGAAACAATGATTAATGACTAAGCCCAACCCATTAGCCATTAGCCACCTAACCCTTGCCTAACTCACTTGGCCGGCCACTTGACCTATCCTTGGAATTCCCACCCTATAAGTAGTCTCCTAGAAATTAGGGCTAGCCTCCTTAGAATTTATCAAGTTTTGGAAGAGGTAAGCCTCCATCTTCATAAATCCATAGAAATTCCATTTCATCTCCTTTTTCCCTTAAATTAATTGCATTAGATACTAATTTTAGTTTTCTTGCTGTTTGTGGTGTTCAACCTCAGCTTTGGGGCAATTTGAAGAAGTTTGCTAGCAAGGAGGAACCCCTCTATTTGAAGCTTTTCTTGCATTTTGACACCAATAGGTAAATCAATATAAACACCATTAAAATTCTAGTTTCTTTGCATGTTTGGATAGCCCTAGGTCTACCTAACTGTAGGTATGCCTGGACCTAGGTTTTGTGTCCATTTCGTGTCCTAAATGGACACATATCAGTCCCTTCCTATAGGTGTTTGATGAAATGCCCCAAAGGGCATTTCGTTTGGTTTTTCAAATTGTGTTTGAATGGAAAATTAGATCTAGATCTTGTTTATAGGTTTCCAATTGACTGAGCATGATTTAGTGTGTGTCGGACACGCAATAGGACACGAAACCCATGCATTTTTGCACCATACAGCTCCCCTACTACTCGGGGGCTGTATCGGACATAACACGCAACCAGGACACGTGCCACTTGACACAGACCTAGGGGCAATATCTGACAAGACATCCCCAAAGTTTCGTGTCATGTCGTGTCGTGTCGAGTGAGAAAATGCACTCGTACTGGTTCCTCACTACACTGCACGAACACAGTTTTGAGCACTGACATGTGAGTCGTGTCGACTCTGGACACATTGAGGACACCTCGTGTTGACACGAGTGTGTAGCCCAACACGTGGGCTACACGTGGACATGACCACGAGGTTCCATATGGCTCGTGTCGTGTCCACGAGACACGTGAACCACTGCACGACGCGGTGCTAAAACCGCGTATATTAGTCGAGAAAACTCGACTGATACAGGTCTCGTGTCAACACGTGAGAAGACGTGGACACGAGACAGGCTACCCTAACCCTAGACCAACCCTAGGCGAACCTAGGGACACGACCACGAGACTCTATGACACTTGTGTCATGTCCTAGACTTGCACGAACACGTGCACGATGCTGTGTATTAGTGTGTGTCTGTGTTGTGCTCGTTTTGGGTTTCTGTGATTTGGACACATTTGTGTCTACTTGGGTGGACACAAACACACTGATGGACACGTACACTAATAGTGTTATCATTACCAACCATTAATTATATATTTTAGCTCGATTTCGAATCTCATTTTCCCAATTCCCCTAAATTCCTGATACACATGTCATTCCTGTTTTTCCAGTTTTCTATATCGAACTTTGGCAATCTAATTTACCTATTTAAATGCTGTTAATTGTTGGTTTAAGTCCCTAATATGGATCTCCTACTTGTAATCTATCTATGGGTCGAATTTGGGGTGATTTGGTGTTTGTCTGGGCTCAATTTCTGAGAATGCAATGTTGGACTAAAAACTGGGTTTTAGGTTTCTATTTTGAACTGGAATTTCAATATTGGTTTTCCTTTTTCTGAGCATGAACTGTTGCCATACACTAATATAATTCCATGTTCACTGTTTTAATGTGCACACTGGATTTCCAGGATTGGTAACTAGCTAGCTGGTTCATGTACTCACTGTTTAGCCTATATGTTCACTGTTTTAATATGCCACTGATTCCCTACACTCTCAAGCCTAACAAGTTACACACATATGCTCTCCCACACATATTCTCACTAACACACACACACAACTCTCATGTATCCTCTCACACTCACACACATCTTCTCACACATACACACTCATTTGTCTAGACACACACATTGTTCCTCTCATTTACACACACATACACATTATCACTCACTCCCTAACACACACACACACAGGTTAATGTACTCTCACACTGTTTTATCACATTGACTTCTCTCACTCACTCATTCACAAACACACACTTTGTCACTCACTCTCTACACACACACACATGCTTCCCTTTCTCTATATACATATGTCAGTACATATCTATTATATATATATATCATATATGTAAAGTAATGTATATATATCAAATTATGTAGTGTATCTATATATGGTTAATGTATATATAGTGTTTTGAGCCTATATATATAAATAGTTAACGTTAATGAATGCAACTTCTATATATATGTAATGTATATATATATGTATGTATATATCTAGGCAATGTGAATGTATATAATACACATGAATATCTATATATATATATGTAATATAAATATGTGTATGTAATGTATATACATATCTACATAATGTATAGTGTAATGGTTAGAATAAGAAGTATAGGCTTGATAGGCTTGCATAGCCTTGTGATGGTGTGTGTTAACTAGTGTAGGCTTGTTTAGACTAGTATGGACTAGTTAGACCTAGAATGACTTGTTTGACCTAGTTTAGACTTGTTAGACCTAGTTTGACCATAGTTGACCTAGTTTGACTTCTAGGGTTGACCAGGGTTGACCAAGAGTTGACTTTGGCCTAGATTGACCTAGATTCATTTAGAATACATTAAATTGCATCTTGTTATCATTTTAGACTTGTTGTGACTTGTGCTGTTCTGATTAGGAGCCAGACACCTCTCATCGGACAGTATATTTCATCCGGACACTCAGATACAGGCGAGTACATTCTCTGATCATTTCATATCCTGCTTAGAATTATTTCCCTGCATTAAATTACTTTACTTGATACTGTCACATTGGTCACACGGATTAGTACTATATGGATCCCTTCTTGAGATGTTATCCCTTCAGGGAGCATCGGGTACTACATGTTCTGTGTGTTTCACTTACATGGCGTATCACTATGCTGCATTGGTTCTTTGATCACTTGTGACATATACTCTTATGATCACAGAGTTTTCCTTGAATCCTTATCCCATTTATTGGGTTTCCCAGAATCCTTATTTATGGGACTACTATGTACCACCCTTCGGGGGCCGTTACATAGAATCATAACATTACCTAGTTGGATCCTTGTGTATTGATTGGGGGTACGGGGGAATAGAAGTAGACATGTGAATAATATCCAAGTAGTATCTCATCAGAATCATTCCTTAGTGTCTCATCAGAATCATCCTATGCCATTTACATGTCTATATTGTACTCTGACTCACTAGCCACTGTTAGTCTCTATTTATAGTAGATATTTCTATTACAGCTCTCTCTCTCTCTCTCTGTTTACATACTGTATTTCCTTCAGTATCTATATCTTACTTTACTGCATAATTATATTTTCTAACCTGCTATGAACTATTGAGATGTATTGTGCTCGCTCCTGTCCTGACTGGACCTGTTGAAAATATTACAGAGGACGGGGAGGAGGCCTGTGTGGATACCTTCTATGGAACAGCTCTAGCTGATGACTTTACCCTACTGCCTAGACTAGCTTAGTTAGGCTTTATCTTACTTATGTTGTCTTGAGACTAGTAGTTAAACTTTATATCTATTTTTATGATTTGGGTTGTATATATTCTTTCATATTCAGTAGCTGAGACCTTGTACTCTGGATATCTGCTGAGATGTTATCTTAGACTGTCTGATCATCTGTATTTTCTTGAGTTCTATATCATATCGTGCTTTCTTCTTCCTTAGTTGTGATTGAGTTTACTTCTGCTATGTCACCCCCATTCGGGGAGTATAAACTGCTTAGCTTTATATTGTTAGATGTTGTGACCTAGGACAGCGTTCTACCGTCGATACTGCGGCGTAGGCTGGGCGTTGTTACGTTCTCGTACCTTCACAGTGGGTGTGGGTCGTGACACGTTTTTAGTGGTGGCCCATGCAGGTCGAGTTTATGTAGTGGTATTCGAATTAGAGTATCACTACAGCCTGAAGTAGGATTAGGATATATATTTTTGAAGATACTCAATCACAGTTAGGATTCTTGAGAGATTCCTGGGACGACCCTTGAGAATCTTATTTTAAACTTTAATTTGAATCATTTTTCTTGTTTTGTTCCTCTCACTCCTTGATTACTGAATTTGATTTTGTTGGATCGTTGTTGATATTGATTTTCCTATCGAGATGAATTTTAAGGCCTGAGTTACGATATTTTCTGATAACATATGTTGACGGGAATACAGGGATGGTAAAACATCTACTTGATTATGGAGCTTGTAGTTTATCGCAACCATATTGGCTGGCATGGCAGAAACATAGAGACATGACTTCGGATGTACGTATCTTAGTTATGAGATTTGGAATTTCTCGCAGCTATACTAGTCGGCATAGTGAAAATTCCAGATGACATGATTATAGAGGTGCATGTCCCAGTTATAGAATCTATCGTTTATCGCAGCCTTGCTTACTGGCATGGCGAAGGCTCTGAGTAACATGATTTTGGACAGACGCATATGATTATCAGATTGTATCTTGAGAAGGTTTTTAAACATATCATCTCTATCGTACCACTCTGTTGTTATAAATTGTACCCCATCATCAAATAACTTAGGAGTATGAGTATGAGTGGCTTAGTTGTTATTATAAATCTAGTGTAACTTCTTGCTATAAATTTCTTTTTAATTCAATGAATCAATGATTTTGCTAGACCTTGACTTAGAATTGATGTTATAACTCTGGTTTCAAAATGGTTCCTTCTTTTAAATAGATAAGCAGAACAGATTTTATCATTATCTTCTTCTTGCCATTATTTCTTGTATTACCTTAGAATATATAATATAGTGGACACAGATGCTTGCCTGACACGTATGCATGCTACACTTGATTACCCACCTATCTAAATACATATTAATATGTTGATGTTAATTTTTCAAATCCCAATAATTCTAATATAGGACAGTACCAGTGACTAATTCTCTGCTTTCCCAGATTAAAATTGTAAATTAAATTTTAAATTTCATGTTATTAGTTGTTGTTTACAATACTACACATGTATGTTACATGCAGGGTTTCAAGTCTTAAAGAAAATTGGTTGAGATTGGTTGAGTTTTGTGTTGAAATTGTCAAACCTGAGACTGTGTACATATTAAACCTTTAACCCTGGATTCTAAGTGATTAGTCAAATTGTAGTTTTCTTTAATGTAATGTTTTGAGCCGTGTACATTGTTGTGTGTAGGTTTATAATGTTAGGTTTCATACTCTTACACGTTAGGTTGTGGTTGTGGTAAACATTGAGTTGGTTTTGATGTTCAAATTTCTCCAAATTTTTTAAAACTGAATACATGTTAACAGTTTTTTACATTGCTTCAAATGCGTAGTTCAATTTCAGATCTAATTTGTAATGTTGAACTAAGCTGAATGATTAACCCTTCATCTCTATGTTATGTTCATATAGCTGTATATATATATATATATATATATATATATATATATATAGTTCTGTATACATGTTATAATGTATGTAGGTGCATAATTAAAACTCTACCTCTCTATACATATAAATATACAAATATATATGGTTAGTCATGCATGTTATGAGTAAATAGCTTGTGCCTTGTAGACTGCTTAACCAATATGCCATGAATAGTGTAACTTGATAGCTGTAGTTGAGACACAGATCCACTTATACACTTTCATGTATATTTCATACAAACCACATAACCCTTACGTAATGCTAGCTTTTCCCTCTCTAACACACTCTCTATATATTATATTGTGATTGGATTCAATGCTATTGACTTTCGTTCCTTAAACTTTTGGTTCTGATTTTCTTAAATAGTACTCCTTTATAGATGATTAGTAGTTAACTTATTTTATTTTTGATAATTACCAGTTTTCAGATAGGATAGTAGACTGCCGTATAGCCTTGATGATTGTTGTTTTTTTTATCCTTTCCAGTATGGCACCCATGACCCGAGCCTGTCGCCTGAGAGCAGCTGCAGCTACTGAGAGTGTGCTTCCACCTCCTATTGTTCAGGAGGTAGTGATCCCTCTATCTGATCAAGGGGTGGTGGTACCTACTGCCATTGAGGAGATGGTGGTAGCCTCGCCAGAGAGTCTTCCTTCATCTTCTGTCATTCAGGAGGGAGCTACGGATTTGCCTGAGACCGAGAGCCTTTCCCTACCCCTTGTACTCCATACTATACCACCCGGAGGTTTGTTACTTGACGCAGCCCAGGTGTTTGGATATTTCCAAGAAAGGCTGTTGGAGTCACAGAGAGTTCATGATGAGGACATGAGGGAGCAAATCCAGAGGTTGCTACGTCTGCGGGACTCTATGCTTCCAGGAGGAGAGCCTAGCTCCAAGAGGGAGAGGAGCAGTACCCAGTCCTACCCAGAGTTTGAGGAGTATCCATATATCCAGCCTATATCATCATACCCAGCCCAGTCTCCTGTCCAGCAGAGGCCAGCTGAGCCAGAGCCTATCTGTGCCTACTGTAAGAAGTCTAGACACAAGTAGAAATTCTGTAAAAAGAGACTAGGATTGTGCCTATTCTGTGGGTCAGCTGCACACTGGGTGCAGCACTGTCCTGATATACCTGCCCTAACTAGGGCCCTGCTTCCAGGAGGGAGTTCTAGTTCTCAGACCTAGCTGGAGGTGAGTTTTGACCTAACCTTAGTATCCCTTTGAGAATATTTGATGCATCCCTTGCTTGTATGTTTTGATACCTTGTGATTGCCTAATACTGTAGCATGTTGGTGTAACTAAATGAGACCCCAGACTGATACTACATACCATGACCCCATAGGTTACACTTTCCAACTGTATAATTTAAATAGGTTTCTGAGACTATGATTGCTGGGGGCTTAACCTAGAAGGGGTGCGACCATCTTAATTTCGAGGACGAAATTTTTATAAGGTGGATAGGATTGTAACACCCAGTTTTCCAGATGAGGGCAATTTTGAAATTTTGTAATTATAATTATTATTTATTATATTTAATTCCTATTATGATTCTTGGTGATTTTTAATCTTTTTAAACTATTTAAATCATGACTTATGATTTTGGTGTTTGACTAGTGTAACCTTAGAGACTGTTGACCTAGAGCCTAGCCATGTGATTAGGATGTTTAATTAGTACATTTTAGCCTAGAGGGTATTTCGGTCATTTTAGGATTTATTAGAATTTATTTGAATTTATGGGAATTTTTAGAATTTATTTTGGAATTGCTTGAATGAAGGTTGACTAGGTTGACTTTGACTAGCTTTGACTTGGTAGGCTAACCTAGAAGCTAACCCTAGTTGGGTATGGACTTGGTTAGGTCATGTAACCCTAGTTAGACTAGAGTTAACCTATGGTCTAGTCATTTAAACCCAAGTTAGAATAGAAGGCATTTAGACACAAGTCATGACTTGTGATTTTGAAACATTGCTTAATGACTAAGCCCAACCCATTAGCCATTAGCCACCTAACCCTAGCCTAACTCACTTGGCCGGCCACTTGACCTATCCTTGGGATTCCCACCCTATAATTAGTCTCCTAGAAATTAGGGCTAGCCTCCTTAGAATTTCTCAAGTTTTGGAAGAGGTGAGCCTCCATCTTCATAAATCCATAGAAATTCCATTTCATCTCCTTTTTTCCCTCAAATCAATTCCATTAGATCCTAATTTTAGTTTTCTTGCTGTTTGTGGTGTTCAACCTCAGCTTTGGGGCAATTTGAAGAAGTTTGCTAGCAAGGAGGAACCCCTCTATTTGAAGCTTTTCTTGCATTTTGACACCAATAGGTAAATCAATATAAACACCATTAAAATTCCAGTTTCTTTGCATGTTTGGATAGCCCTAGGTCTACCCTAACTGTAGGTATGCCTAGACCTAGGTTTTGTGTCCATTTCGTGTCCTAAATGGACACATATCAGCCCCTTCCTATAGGTGTTTGATGAAATGCCCCAAAGGGCATTTCGTTTGGTTTTTCAAATTGTGTTTGAATGGAAAATTAGATCTAGGTCTTGTTTATAGGTTTCCAATTGACTGAGCATGATTTAGTGTGTGTCGGACACACAATGGGACACAAAACCCATGCATTTCTGCACCGTACAGCTCCCCTGCTACTCGGGGGCTGTATCGGACACAACACGCAACCAGGACACGTGCCACTTGACACAGACCTAGGGGCAATATCTGACAAGACATCCCCAAAGTTTTGTGTCAAGTCGTGTTGTGTCGAGTGAGAAAACGCACTCGCACGGGTTCCTCACTGCACTGCATGAACACAGTTTTGAGAACTGACACGTGAGTCGTGTCGACTCTGGACACATTGAGGACACCTCATGTTGACACGAGTATGTAGCCTAATACGTAGGCTACACGTGGACATGACCACGAGGTCCCACATGGCTCGTATCGTGTCCACGAGACACGTAAACCACTGCACGACGCGGTGCTAAAATCATGTATATCTGTCGAGAAAACTCGACTGATACAGGTCTCGTGTCGACACGTGAGGAGACATGGACACGAGACAGGCTACCCTAACCCTAGACCAACCCTAGGCGAACCTAGGGACACGACCACGAGACTCTAGGACACTTGTGTCGTGTCCTAGACTTGCACGAACACATGCACGATGCTGTGTATTAGTGTGTGTCTGTGTTGTGCTCGTTTTGGGTTTCTGCGATTTGGACACGTTTATGTCCACTTGGCTGGACACAAACACACTGATGGACACGTACACTAATAGTGTTATCATTACCAACCATTAATTATATATTTTAGCTCGATTTCGAATCTCATTTTTCCAATTCCCCTAAATTCCTGATACACATGTCATTCCTATTTTTCCAGTTTTCCATATCGAACTTTGGCAATCTAATTTACCTATTTAAATGCTGTTAATTGTTGGTTTAAGTCCCTAATATGGATCTCCTACTTGTAATCTATCTATGGGTCGAATTTGGGGTGATTTGGTGTTTGTCTGGGCTCAATTTCTGAGAATGCAATGTTGGACTGAAAACTGGGTTTTAGGTTTCTGTTTTGAACTGGAATTTCAATATTGGTTTTCCTTTTTCTGAGCATGAATTGTTGCCATACACTAATGTAATTCCCAGTTCACTATTTTAATGTGCACACTGGATTTCCAGGATTGGTAACTAGCTAGCTGGTTCATGTACTCACTGTTTAGCCTATATGTTCACTGTTTCAATATGCCATTGATTCCCTACACTCTCAAGCATAACAAGTTACACACACATGCTCTCCCACACACATTCTCACTAACACACACACACAACTCTCATGTATCCTCCCACACTCACACACATCTTCTCACACACACACTCATTTGTCTAGACACACACATTGTTCCTCTCATTTACACACACATACACATTATCACTCACTCCCTAACACACAGCTACACACATACAGTTTAATGTACTCTCACACTGTTTTATCACATTGACTTCTCTCACTCACTCATTCACAAACACACACTTTGTCACTCACTCTCTACACACACACACATGCTTCCCTTTCTCTATATACATATGTCAGTACGTATCTATTACATATATATCATATATGTAAAGTAATGTATATATATCAATTTATGTAGTGTATCTATATATGGTTATTGTATATATAGTGTTTTGAGCCTATATATATATAAATAGTTAATGTTAATGAATGCAACTTCTATATATATGTAATGTATATATATATGTATGTATATATCTAGGCAATGTGAATGTATATATTACACATGAATATCTATATATATATGTAATATAAATATGTGTACGTAATGTATATACATATCTACATAATGTATAGTGTAATGGTTAGAATAACTAGTATAGGCTTGATAGGCTTGCATAGCCTTGTGATGGTGTGTGTTAACTAGTGTAGGCTTGTTTAGACTAGTATGGACTAGTTAGACCTAGAATGACTTGTTTGACCTAGTTTAGACTTGTTAGACCTAGTTTGACCATAGTTGACCTAGTTTGACTTCTAGGATTGACCAGGGTTGACAAAGAGTTGAATTTGGCCTAGATTGACCTAGATTCATTTAGAATGCATTAAATTGCATCTTGTTATCATTTTAGACTTGTTGTGACTTGTGCTGTTCTGATTAGGAGCCAGACACCTCTTCTCGGACAGTACATTTCATCCGGACACTCAGATACAGACAAGTACATTCTCTGATCATTTCATATCCTGCTTAGAATTATTTTTCTGCATTAAATTACTTTACTTGATACTGTCACGTTGGTCACACGGATTAGTACTATATGGATCCCTTCTTGAGATGTTATCCCTTCAGGGAGCATCGGGTACTACATGTTCTGTGCGTTTCACTTACATGGCATATCACTATTCTTCATTGGTTCTTTGATCACTTGTGACATATACTCTTATGATCACAGAGTTTTCCTTGAATCCTTATCCCATTTATTGGGTTTCCCAGAATCCCCATTTATGGGACTACTATGTACCACCCTTCGGGGGCCGTTACATAGAATCATAACATAACCTGGTTGGATCATTGTGTATTGATTGGGGGTACGGGGGAGTAGAAGTAGACATGTGAATAATATCCAAGTAGTATCTCATCAGAATCATTCCTTAGTGTCCCATCAGAATCATCCTATGCCATTTACATGTCTATATTATACTCTGACTCACTAGCCACTGTTAGTCTCTATTTATAGTAGATATTTCTATTACAGCTCTCTCTCTCTCTCTGTTTACATATTGCATTTCCTTCAGTATCTATATCTTACTTTACTGTATGATTATATTTTCTAACCTGCTATGAACTGTTGAGATGTATTGTGCTCGCTCCTGTCCTGACTGGACCTGTTAAAAATATTACAGAGGACGAGGATGAGGCCTGTGTAGATACCTTCTACAGAACAGCTCTAGCTGACGACTTTACCCTGCTGCCTAGACTAGCTTAGTTAGGCTTTATCTTACTTATGTTGTCTTGAGACTAGTAGTTAGACTTTATTTCTATCTTTGAGATTTGGGTTGTATATATTCTTTCATATTCAGTAGCTGAGACCTTGTACTCTGGATATCTGCTGAGATGTTGTCTTAGACTGTCTGATCATCTGTATTTTCTTGAGTTCTATATCATATCGTGCTTTCTTCTTCCTTAGTTGTGATTGAGTTTACTTCTGCTATGTCACCCCCATTCGGGGAGTATAAACTTCTTAGCTTTATATTGTTAGATGTTGTGACCAAGGACAGCGTTCTACCGTCGACACTGCGGCGTAGGCTGGGCGTTGTTACGTTCTCGTACCCTCACAGTGGGTGCGGGTCGTGACAATACGTCGGTTCTGATTAGACAATGTATTAGTGGGTGCCCACAATAAACATATGTCACGAGCAAGCTCAATAAAGAGTAAGTTTGCAAAACTAGACTATAATAGCAACATAAGATAGTCAAATATAAGCAGTGGATGATGAAGGAAATTAAATATGGTCCACAAAAATGTTAGGGTCCATATATAGTCGGCTTGGTTGATTAGATAAGTTAGGGTCCACTCAATTCTATGGTCCAAGTGAATCTATCAATGTGGTCCACAAAAATGTTGGTTAGGTCGTGAGGTATTCTACCCAACTTACAAGAGTTAACTAGTAGCGTGATGGGATAATGAGTTAAGCACTCAAGGTAAGGCACAAAATTAAGCATTAAAGTAAATCAAGTAGAACATCATCACATATAGGGTTGAAAGAATTTAGTCAAAGTTGGATCTCTAATTAAAGTCAGGAAGTATTTTGGTGTCATGGTTGAGGTTATAGCTTAGCCATTTTAACCAGAAAGTCATATCAAAAAAATAGTGTACAAGGAGACGTGTTTTAGTGGGACATGATATATCTACATGAAGGTGGGCTCGTCTAGGTCTTGCATATGAAATTTGTTGGAAGAAAAAGTCTAGTGTTGTGCTCCAAATATCCAAGTCATGGTAAGGGACGTCAAAAGGTCAAAAATAGAAAGTGGGAGTTCATTAAGGTGACAACTCATACGAAAATAAAATAGATCACGTGAAGCATGAAATAAAATTAATTAAGGTCTCCAGTAAAAATAATTTAGGGACACAGTTCTAGAGAGAAGATAGTCTATTAGATGAATATATTCAATGAACAATCATATCATCTTCCCAATTTTAAACGGTTGGAAGACACCATAAAAGATCTAGAATTGAGGGAAGGTCGAGTGTGTCAAGATAGAGATACAGTCATGTAATTTGGTAAATGACTAACAACACTTGTGTATATACTACTACCATGGTCATGAGGGATATGGCAATTAGTATGGAATACTCCTAACTCATTGAAGTTATTTTAGTGGCCTATAATTAAAAATTTTAACTGGAGTTTCCTCTAAAAGTTTCATAAGAAAAAAATTTAAAAAAATAAACCACCAAAATTGTATATACTCTAAGCTGTCCAATTAAATCATGGCTAACAATTTAATTTCCTTTAATAATCTCAAAGTAAACTTTTACCATGTTACTACTAACTTTTTCCAAAACTTTAACGTTTAAATCCAACAATTTATATCAAGAGTTCATAATTCATGAATCCATAAAAATTTCATAATCAATCAAAATTTTAAACCCCAAAAATTTTCAAACAACTCTAGAAAAACTCTTAGCATATCAAAAAGCAATCTCAAAATTGAAGTTCAATATTTTAATGCACTTATCAACCATAATCCGACAACATGATTTATAAACGTTCGGTTTTTATCACATCGATTTTTTTTTCAATAAACCGTACATATTTTTTAAAACCTTCATAAATAAAACTTGTTTCCTCCCCTTTTTTTTACCAATTTATTGATAATCCTAATCAAAACTTTTTAACTCAAAATCTAAATAGATTTGTAAATCATAAATCACAGGACACAATTTAAAATTTGAAAATCTTCCTCAAAAATTATTTTTATATCTTCCGAAATATTTTAAACCAAAATTTAAAAGTTGCTGCTTCCACTTAAAATTTGAAATTTAAGAAACATACTAATCGTAAGTTGTACGAGAATCATTTCTACTGCTACATTTAAAATCTAAGATCATTTTCAAACCAAATTTATAACTGTTCAAAGGCGTATAACTATAACTCAATAGATCATAAATATCACAACTTGAAAATTAAATCAGTTTTATATTTGCTCAAAGACGTATAGCTATAATCCAATAGATCATAAATATCAAAATTCAAAAATAAAAACAATTTCTTAAATCAATTGTGTATAGATTCCAATATTTTCCTGTAGTATAATAAAATCCTATCAATTCTCTGATTATCACTACTTGAAAATCTCAAAAATAAAATTTTCTTTATCTCTCGAAGCTGCTAATATCGCTACTACCAAACTTAGAATTTACTATTTATAAAAAAAATCATACTTTTAGAAAATGCATTTATAACTTAGTTAAGGTCTCCGTATATTCCAATTGCCAATGCAATCCTTCTAGCCATGTGCTTGACCAATGAGTATATAGTAGTGTAGTCATCCTCCTATCAAGTATGGAAATAAGGATTTCAGAAGGAAGACCTCAAGCAAGATGTAGATCAGTGGAGTTGAACAAGTGATTCGAAAAATTTTATCAAGGAAGAGGGTCAAACAGATGGATGAGATCCTAGACTCTAATCCTATATTACAGGCTCTTTCGGTACAGTCATGTAACCGAAACGACAAACTTGACCTGCATGGGCCACCACAAAAACATGTAACGCCCCAGTCCCAAAATACTTGGGACTAGATACGTATCATGCCAGCTGTATACATACGAGTAAATGAAAGGCTCGTATGTATACATAAGCTGTAAAATGTAGAAATCCATGCTCAAACTAAATCTCATCCATAAATATAAAGTTCTAATGATATAATCAAATAGTCATTTGTACAAATGTAGGGCGGAGACATATCCACTACCAACAAGTTTAAATAAGAAAGAAATATACAAATGAACGATTTGGTCGAGCGAAGCGAAGGACGAGTCCAAGAGCAATCATCACGAGGAAAGGAAGATATGGCCTTAGCTAGACCACCTGCAAGAAATCACGAAACACACACCTGGAGAGATCACCAGGTCCTCAGAGGGTCGTAATAAGATACAGAAAGAACATGCCATTATAACTGCAAATGTAAATACCATAAAACTATAACATGACTGGGTCCTTAACCATCTATGTGATATACACTTTGAGGACAATGTTCTACGCAGGGGCTGTAGGATTAGCATAGTAAATAAAGAGTGGCAGTAGGTAGCACTTATCCGAGTCACTATCGGCCATGGGCAGTAAGTAGCGCTCCTCAGAGTCGCTATCGGCCCCGGGGCCGAAGGTAGTGCTCATAAGAGTCACTATCTGCCCATAAATGTGCAAAAAATAAATATATCCCCTACGCAAGTAGCTATCCCCACCCCCCAATGATACTATACATACATCGTAACCACGACGCACCAACGCGTGTCGCTTCCACAATACTGTTTATAATAGATAACTGTCAAGTCTTCTAACATGCATCTATTGACAGTTATTCCTACGCATGCGCACGGGTGATCAACTAACACGCAAGTGACCACTACATGGTACTCACAACTCACACAAAACTCGTGATACAATCGTGACAAAGTCAATGACATGCATTCTATTGACGGAAGTCTCTTAACTCTAGATCCACAAGCAAGAAGAAAAATAAATAACTGAAAATAAAAGTGCAAAAAATAATAACAGAATAATAAGATGCAACTAAATGTAAGCAGTAAATATGGCAAGGTATCTTGCCTAGTGGTGACGCCTGGTATGGTGCGACGATCATGATAATGTCCAGATAGTCCAAAGCCATGGTTGTTGTGAAGAGGTGAACAATCGTGAGGAAATAAGAATGTGTGCTTAGATTAGTCATGGTCAAGAACTTGATTCGAAGGAAATAAGTATTTGTATATTTTTCTTAGGAAATAGTTATAGCATTTAAAATATATTTTCTTATTAGCCAAAATATTTTAGATAGGTACTTGGAAATATGGAAAATGTTTAAAAATTATTTCTTATATAAGAAATGTATATACGATACCTTGAAAACTATATTTGGAATCCAATATAATTAAAACTATATTATAGTTTTATTCAAATATTATAAATTAATGCTTAAAATTTAAGAAAACAATTTGGCTAAAAATAAGTTTCTAAAATATATATTTGTCATAACTAATATCAATCAATATAACTTTATTTTATTTTATTTTATTAGAAAAATATCAACATTGGTATAACTTATTGAAACAAAAGGGATTTGTAATAATAATACAAAAAGTAATGGTATAAAAATAATAGAAATACTAATAATAATAATAATAATAATAATAATAATAAACTATTCAATACTATGACAGCTATGTGTTGTTCTTATAAAAGTAAGAAAAAAATGAAAAGAAAGGGAGTGGAGAGAGAAGGAGCAGGGAGAGAAGACTCACAGAGGGGTATTTCGGAGAGCGGCGGCAAATGGGTTTTTTTGGGCTGCAAGGAGGCGACGGCGGGGATCAGCTCACGGAGGCTGGCGCACGGCGGAGGAAGCCGCACGGCTCCGACGCGCATGGAGGTACGGCCGGCTCACGGCTCCGGGGAGGCGCACGGGAGCTGGGCGCCGGAGGTAGCAGCCAGCGGAGGGAGCGGCGTCCGCGGACGTCCCAGCGGTGCACCGCAGGTGGGCGACTGGCGATGCTGTTGGGACCGCACACGCGGCTCTGACCGGATCGCGGAGGGCCCGTTCTGGGCGGAGCCAGGGCACGATGAAATGGCTGCGTCGGGTGGCCGGATTTGGCTTGGCGCACCACTGGCACGGCGGAGGAGGCCCGGTGGTGAAAGGAAGGCTGGCTGCGCTGCACCGACGAGGCAGAAAGCTCGGCGCAAATGTCGCAGACAGATGAGGGATTTTTCTTTCTTTTCCCTATTGTGTGGTGGTTTCTGGGTTTGGACGACGGTGTCCTGACGAGAGGGTGGCCGGTCGTCGCGGGTAGTTGACGACATTGGAGAGGTTTATGGTGTATTTGTTTGTTTAGGATGCTGGTGGTGGATGTGGGTAGTCGCAGCAGTGGTCGCGGCGGAGGTATTGGTTGTGTGCTTGGTTATGGGAGTTTGACAAGGAGAAGATGGCGGTGATCGGACACGATAATGGAGGTGGTGGTGTTGATAACGAAGTTGGTGGTTATTCTGCGGTTGTGGCGAACGACCAAGGTGGTCGGGGTGGACGGGTTCTGCGACGGTGTTCCGGGGTGTTCCTGTCGGGATCGAATAGATGGTGGTCGGGGATTCTGGTGGTGAGCGGGGTAATTGCTGGGGTGGTCCAGTGGCTGGGATCGGTGATGATGGGGACGGAGGTGGAGACAAGCCTGATAGTGGTTGGCATCCACGACGGAGGCGTAGGCGGTGCAGACAGAATTGGGACACGGTTTCGATTTCTGTGGTTGTCATCGTATCCGGGGTGTCGGATACGACATGATTGTTGTAATTGCAAAAAATAATGAATGTGAATAAGAACACAGACACGGACACGATGCACGAATTCTGGCTCGTGGTTGTGGTGAGTTTCGGGTGGTGGAAATTCATGAAAAAAAGGGGCAAGTGCCTCTTCTTTTATAGGAGGTGGGAATCCCATTAGGATAAGGATCGAAAGGTTTTAAATTCTCCCATAGATAATTGTCACATTTGTTTTAGAATAAATTAAATCAAAATCCAATCTAAATACAAATCCAATAAGCTTTTATACATAGAAAATTTAGCTAAATTAAATAATTGAATCTAAATTAAAATTTTCATAAATAATAACTTAGATACACTTTCAAATTTTATATTATTTTATAATTTCTAAAATCACATTATTATTTAAAAATAAACTGATAAAATATTATAAAATATAGATGTATGCACGAAGAATATTATTTATTATAAAATGAAAGGCTTTTATAATTAAAATAACAAACTTAGAAAATTTTGGTACGATAGCAAGAATAATTATTATATACATTATTTTGAAACTATAAAAATAGAAAAATATTTTTCTAAAAATATGTACGCTTGTACATATTCGCCCTCGTCGAGCAATTACGAAAAATGCGAACTCGTACGCGACGTCCCATACGACAAATTCGTACGCGACGTATAATACGACTATGCGACGTACAAATACCAAATAAAAATTTTAAATACTCAATTTATATTAAAAAATTAAATTAGAAATTTAGGGGGTTTACATAACACTAGCGCTATCAACCTTACTAAGAACCCTATATGTCACTCACGCACGAAATACAATGAAATTCGTCACCATTTTTTGCGTGATCATCAACAAAATGGCACTATAAATTTAGAATTTATTGACACTGATCATCAGCTGGAAGCTTTCTTTACTAAACCACTATTCGAAGAGCTATTCAACTTTCTTTGTCATGAATTAGGAATTTTTGACGAAACGGTTATTCATTAAATTGGCCTACGTAAATATCGATTATGTCATGTTTTTTTATGATGACTTTGCTATGGGTACAAGCCGAAAGGGTCCTTCTGACAACAAGGCGCAAAAGCCTAAGCGACACGGTGCACTAGTCTTCAGACTACCTCTAGATGGGATCCGGCCCCTACAGCTACCCCATGGCAGTTTCATCGTAATGATTTGTGTCATAAATCCTTGTTTATTACATGGTTCAATTTCATTTATAACTTAATTAATTCAAATTTTCTAACTTCATTCTCTTTTACTCCATTAAATTTACATTTGCAAATTTTCTACTTGGCTATTTACTTTTAAATCATTATCATTCATGTCCATTTTCTCCAACTTGGCATTGTTTTTAACCTATACTGGTTTCTGTTCTGGTGCCAGAACCCAAAACTCGGGCCGAACTCTGCCTCACACAGAGTTCGGGCCGAATTCGGCCTGGTTATTCCAGAACTTCCAGTTGTTCTCAGCCATTCATCCGTTTTGATCCTATGGTCCAGGATTCACCCGACCATCCGAACCCCCTTTCTCCCCATTGCCTCATCTAAAACCTCTCAAACTTCATCCTCTCCAAACCCTAACCCTAGAATTCTCTATCTAGTATGGATTTCTTTCCTAAACTCAAAAAGAATAGCTTTTGCATCATTCTCTTTCATATTCCACCACTCTATTGAGGTATAATTCTTTCTTTTTTTTCCACCTCAATTTCAAATTTCCTTTATTGTTTATGGCACCTAGGTTGTTCAATAGAGGAAAGTGGGCTAGAACCGAGGGTACTTCCTCATCGAACCCTCCTCCTCGAGATTATCAACCTATTCATCCACTTTTCAATCCACCACAACCCAATGACCCCAACACATTCGATGATCGAATTTTTATTTCAGCGGCCTGTGTACACGGATTATCCCATCAACTTCACTATATTTTCTCATTATGACTCATTATTTCATGATCTTTGTCTTGATGAGTTAGTTTATACAACTTCACTTATTTACTTGAATGTTATTCAAATATTTTACTGCAATCTCACATTTGATGACACACGAATATATTCTCGTGTTGTCGGAATTGACATCTCGTTCGATGATTTTGAACTTGCAGAATATCTCGAGATTCCGGAACCCAACTTTTGGAAGAAGCTTGTCGATGCACGCAAGTTTTAATTTTTGGATGGGTCATCCTTTAAGAGTTTCAAGGACGATTTATGTACCCCAAATACACGTCCACGCAAGTTACTTGCAAAATTCCTTAACCCTTATTTCTACGAGCTTCATTGTATCGTCTTTTTCATGATCTTGCCCAAAGTGGGATCGACTGATGAAGTTTCGTATTTTAAGATTTTTGCTTTGTATCACCTTCACTTCCATGTCCCATTCAACCTTCTACGTAGTACGATGTACTGGATGATCAATGCAAGGAAGAGGCCTCGATCATTGGTCTATGCTCTCTATTTATCGATGGTCTTTCGTGCATTTCATGTCCCTCTCGATGAGTGCCAGTTTCTTCCAGCCCCTGCCATTCTGTCTAAGGTAAGGCGGCTTTAGGCAGCAGTCGGGTCTCCCGCTGAGTCCGAGCGTTTTGGTTCTGATGCTCAGGGTGATGCACCTGCACTTGGGCAACCTGCGCCCGCACCTCCTGCTACTCTCGAGTCTATCCAGACCATGCTTCGCGATCATTTCATGTTGGAGGACGATCGCTGGACCCAGCTCGACTACTCTACCACCTTGCAGATGAGTGCCATCAGCAACTCATTGCATAACATCCGGTACACCATGTCTCGACATCCCTCTATACCCCTTCCTATGGAGCGGGATCCATCTCGCGACGGGTACCGTATTGACGACCCTTGGGTCATGCGATATCTGGATCCGGATGCAGCGTTTGTTGATCCTCGTCGTTCGGATACTGATCCATCTGACGCCGCTGGACCATCTCGCAATCCATGATGGATGTGGTTACGTACCTACTGCTGCTGATGATCTTATTTAGTTTGTATGTATTATGGACTTATGATTATGTAGTTTGATTTTCTTGTATGAGTACACTCTATATTCTGTGGATCTTTAGACTTTATCGGCAGTTATTATATCTTTATTATTATGTGCTTGCCAGTTAAATCTCTTATTCAGTCTTCTGTCTGTCTGTGTTTTCATATTTGCTATGCATAATTGATAAATGCCAAAAGGGGGAGATCTATTTGATATTCATATTTCTATCATATCCTATTATATCTATGCTTTGGAGGAAATTATGTATATCAGGATAAGGAACATTAGCTTACAGAGAAGCTACGGTTATGGGGGAGTTATTATTACAGGGGAGCTACTGCTTCTATGCATGACTACTACTTGTGTCTAGGTATGAACATTGAATATACAAATATCATTTTGTCAATTATCAATATGGGGGAGATTGTTGACCCAAATCACAGTCAACCAAATATTGACAAATTGACAATATGATACTTGTCATAATTCAATATGACACATCAAGACAAAACTCAGTATATGACGGACATCGGTTCTCTCCGGTAGCGTACTCGGTTTTAGAGTCTGTATTATTTTATATTTATTGAGTCTAGCTAAATGTAAACTGAGTAGCACTGGATATTCTGGGCCTATATCGTATCCCCAAATAAAACCGAAAGCTTCATAAAGCCAAACTAGCCCACAAAAGCCCATTTGAACAATTATGTCCTATGGAGACAGAGTTCAGGCTGAACTCTGCCTCCACACATAGTTCGGGCCGAACTCTGTCCCCTAAATTACAGGACCCTAATTTTTAGGATTTGTTGTATGCTAGTTGTCCAACGGCCAAAAATTTGTTTCTTGACACAGAATTATGGCCGAATTCTGCCTATCCCAACTAGTATAAATAGGCATTGAATTCTCTCATTTTCAATCATCCAATTATCTTTTCTTTTCTTCTCTTCTCTATAAGCCTTATACAAGCCTTAACCTTCTCATCTACTAGCCAGAAGCTTCATAATAAGCCTCAAAGTGCTCAGTGCTATTCAGTTAGGAGTTTGTGCAAGAGTCAAGAAAGTCGCTTGGAAAATTCCAAGCATCACCACAGCAATCTTTGTAAGAAGTTAACGTGCTCTTCTGAAACAAGGCACGAGGTGTAACTACTATTTCATAAATAGTGGATTTAATCCTGAGCTAGAATTCTCAGGCCTGGACTAGTCCTCCATGAGGGAAGCCAGGTTAAAAACGACTATGTTTGCGTATGCTCTCTTGATCTTTTTATTTTCGTATTTACTACTCTGATTATTTACTGTTGGTGAAAAGAGTTTAATTTTTATTTAGCTATTATTGTTATAAACTCTATTCACCCTCCTCTAGAGTTGCCTACCTGTTGTTCACTGTAAGTAGGCTATACTTAGGGACATTGTAGGGTTGAGAACCCAGAATTTCTTTATAAAGAACAAAGTTCTGTGGGAGGATGGCTTGGAAGCCTTAATGAGTTCTCGGGCATCTGAGATATCCAACGTGCTTTAGAGGAAGCACGGGTAGCGCAACACTACAAAGGAGTATAGTACTCTATGCTGCAGTAGGGTGACACCACATGAGGTACCTAGTAAGGGTAAAGCCTCGACTTCGGGCCAAGTCACAGCGACGTAGCACCACACATAGGTAAGAGGGCCTAATGCTGTATAATAAAGAGTGGCACGCAGTACTACAAAGAGGCTGGGTCTCATATTACAGTGGGTGACACCACAAGAGGCAGTACTTTGGCTTTGCAAGCCATGTCACGGTGGTGTAACACCATAAGGAAGCGAAAGGCTTCATTGTGGGTAGGTTGGCACTACAAAGGGGCTGGACCTCATGCTATAGTGGAATGACACCCCGTGAGGCATTGCCTCGGCTTTGGGCCATTTCATAGCAATGTAGCATCATAAGGAAGCATAAGGCTTCATGCCAAAGACTCTTTAAAAGAACTTGCCTAGAGTGTATGGATGGAGATGTAGGCCTTCTCTTGAGAAAAATCTTGTAGACATCCAAGATACATACATCGAAACCAGACTGGCACAAGACTTTTAATGTGCAGCCAGAAGCACAGTTGATATCATTATGTGAGTGAAAAGAATTGTTGTTATGCTGCATAATTCAAGGCTTAGTCCATTCATGTATCATGCTGTAATTTAACCCAGGCGGGATGATTCAAGTCGTAGCGACATCTATCCAAATACATGATGGACAGTCACTGTGGGGAACGCTCAACCCAGATATAGAGATATATGGGAGATTGTTGGTATTTTTGCCTTAGAGACTAGAAAGATAGTCCCATATTGCCCAGGCCAAATGGATTGTATCTCTATATAAAGCTTTGCTTATGTTGGGAGATCACATGAGGTATGGAGAGGCACATAGATGCCATGTGGAAGTGTTTTTTCTAGTAGAAAGAATGCTAACCCAAAAAAGAAGCATTAATGCTTTTTTGTCAGGATCATGGATTTGATTCCTAAAGGAACTAAGCCCCAAAGGGGCTTAGAGACTCGGACTTGGACTCGGAATCGGGCTCGGGTTTGGGCTCGGACTGGGACTTGGGCTCAAGGGCCCAAAGTAGCACTTTGTTGGCGTACTTTGCACTTAGCACATCAGCATCGGCGCCTGGCGTATTGTGTGCTTTAGTTGTGCTCATGCATGAGTCGCATGCGCAGGTGCTGCACAGAGGCTGCACAGGGGCTGTGCAAGCTAAGTGCAGCTATGCGCGCATACGGTGCTGCGGTTCTGTACAACTGTATTGCTACGTTGTTGCGTGCATGCAGTGCGGTGTAGGCTGACGGGATGAGTGGGTGCAGGGGCACAGGTGGCGCATGATGTGGTTGATTGAAAGATTTGAGCTGTTATGGAAATATTGAGTCAATTAATCAAATCCATCTTTTGTGGGATTTAAATTTAATTCATTCAAATCTTTCCATTATTCGCTCCTATCTTTTTGCAATCAGTTACGGCCAGGATTAGGTTCATGGTTTCGGCCCTTCTCTATAAATACCCTCTTTGTGACTTCATTATTAATTACTCAGAAATTAAAATATGAAGAGAGGCGGCTGCCATTGGTGTCCAAGGAGTTCAGCAAGTCTACGAAGGAGGTGACAGCGAGCGTTCCAGAAGTTCTTTTGAACTTACTGGTTCTTGGGAGCAGATCACAGTAGGGCAAATCTTGCTTTGAGCAACGGTATTCTTCATCACCCCAGCATAGTTGTCTTCATCAACTCCGGTTCTTACAACGAGACCGTGACTTCAACCCTGGTTTTCACTAAGAGACCGAGTCATCAACCTTGTATCTTATAAAGAGAACGAGTATTCATCTCCGTGTCTCACTAAGAGTTCGAGATTTCCATCTAACGATCTGTTTTGGGACTAACCCACCACATCATACCAACCACATAAACTACAACTCCTCATCTCTGTAAGACAATAAAATAAAAATCTTATATTGAAATACACACTTGGAGTTTGACATATGGATGAATTTGGACCAATCTCTAGAGAGTAATTTCAAATAAACC